>PVKA01002089.1:0-83106 GCA_004027165.1 Ctenomys sociabilis
AGGCCAGCCTGAACTGCATAGTGAGACCCTGTCTCAAAAAGACAAAAAAAAATAAAAAAGTAAAATAAAATAAAATGAAACTTATAAAAAATAATTTGAATCACAGAAACTTAAAAGAATTGCATAATTGTTGTACACTCCAGCAACAATAGCTCTACAAGTTCTGGTAAATTTTGTGCCATCATTTTATTTTCTTCTACTAATTTTTATCCATTTAAAATGTTATGATCTAGCCACATTTATTTTTATTACTTCATATACTCCATAAAGATGTTTTGTTCAAGAAGTGTAATTTGCTTCCTTTAAAATCTATGTAGAGCCTTATGTATATTACTTAAACACACTTTTTTCACCCAAGGCAAAGTTGTTATCGATAAAATTTTTTAACTGCTGACTCCAAGGGCTTAGAAATGCTGGGACTTTCCATCCAGGATTCTATTCTTGAAAGCAAGCCTATGTAGCCTGTGGTTGTGCTTTGTATAATATATGTGGCAAATAGCTATTATCTCATTTTCATCAATAACTACTTTACTCAAACATATAACATCATAAGGAACCTACCCAGGACTCTGCCTGGTTTGACTGCCAACTATATGATGTTAATTATTTTGCAACAGGGTGATGTCAGAGAGAACACTGATTGCTCTTTGGTAGTTTCTGAAGTACAGATGCTTCTCAACTTTCAAGGGGATTATTCCCAGGTAGCCCATTGTAAATTGACAACTGTCACTGCTAGCCACAGAGCACCATGACTTAGCAGCTAGGTCTGTATGCTGCCAAGCATGGTACCATCCTCTCACCTGGCTGGCTGAGGCTGTGCTTGGCTACTTCAGCCAAGCACTGGAAAAGAAGAGCATGAAGCTCATTAGTAGCCTGTGGAAAAAGGTTCAAACTTCAACATGTGGCTTTATGGAACATGTGTCTTCTGAAAATGTGTCAGTCAAGCCACCATGAGTCAAGCAAGGTTCGGTAGTGTTTCCTAGGTGACTGCTGCCAATTGACAGTGTCATTGGCTGCATTATGTGGTACCACTTCTGTTGCTTTCTGTAACCAGCAACAGATGCCATCTTTATTGTTGTTTTGCTTTAAGTGGGTAAATATCACCTTTCAGGTTCACAGAGATTTTAGCAAGTGAATTAGAGACATTTTCAACCTAATTAAAGTTCTTCTTTTGTGAAATTGCTTTTTGTTTTTCTCTTGTATGTCTGGTGACATCTCAGTGTTTTTCTTATTCACTTG
The DNA here is from genome assembly GCA_004027165.1 of Ctenomys sociabilis. Lineage (NCBI taxonomy): Eukaryota > Metazoa > Chordata > Mammalia > Rodentia > Ctenomyidae > Ctenomys > Ctenomys sociabilis. The sequence goes on from PVKA01002089.1 coordinate 1,240, forward strand.
GATGAATGCTTGCTTAAGAATTGAAGTCATTATTTATCTAGCTGGCAGCCTTGCTTCTCTGATCTAAAATAGCTGCATATCTCCTCCCCAGAGGTATCATCAGCTTGCATGATAGGGGGCATGTGCTACACGACACACCTCGTACATATATTGATCTACTCTCTGTGAGACTTGGCCAAGGTAATTTGATTTGAATCTTTTTTGGGCCTGGAAGGTTTCTGTTCTCCTATTTTAATCTTATGAAGGACAGATCAAAGTATTTTGTTAAAACAGAGACCAACAGCTTCTGATAATAATTCTGAAAGGGCTGAACTATTTAATACTTGGATAGTAAGTAATGATTTTGTTACAGCTGCATGTGGATCATTGGAGACCCGGGAGTTAAAATCTAAAGACAGTGGAGAGGTACCTGTGCTGAACTGGAGAGCACAGAGATTAGCTTGGCTGCTATTTCAAGCACTTTCTGGCTTCTACTTCTAAATGGTCTCTGAGGCTTATAAGCATTTTCAACTTGTGCTTATATGAATATTTATTGATTACAGAAAAATCTTATTCTTTATCGATATCATCTGGTCTGAAGTTGTCACTGAGGCGATGTTCCCAGAGGTTTTTATTAAACACATTTGATATATTGTTATTTTACCTCAGAGGGGCACAGAGAAGGAAGCTCAGCTTAGTGTTCCTCATAGCACATTAATTTACAGCGTACCTTGATTTCTATATGTATATTGGAAAATATATTTGGTGATTGTGTTGATTTTATTGATCATTCTGTAATCGAGTTGATATGCATGCAATTAGTTACTTCTCTATATGATAAATGGGAACATTTATCATAGTAATGTCATATGCATCATGAGGAATCAATTCCTCTGAGATAATAAGAACCTATTCTACCACATTGATTATCATATTACTAACAGTAGCCATTCTTGCCTTTTCCAAAGTGTATGTGGTAGAGAATGATCAAAGGTAAAGAGGTGCACTCTTTCTCTAGTTTTAGAAAATTTATGAAAATACAGTCCACTATTATTGTTGCGTTATACCTGCTAACCCTGAGAAAAAAATGTTAACTATGTTACTCAAGATAATTTATTCAGGCATTAAAACATTAAAAGTGTGCAAGAATATATCAGTACAGTATTGGAAGAAGTAATTCAGAAAAAGTAAAGCTGTGTGTGTTTATGTTTTACGTAGGTTCACATTTTTATTTAAGTTTTATTCAAATAATATTGAAGAATTCTAGTAATAGGTAAGAAGATTTACATTGTTTAGGTACAAAATTTTTAGACAGTAAATTGCATGTGAATGCATTTGTATTTGTATTTTATGTGTGAATGCATGTATGTGTAATTTATATACTAACACAAAACACATTGCTCATGTATGTGTCTGTGTGTATGTGTGTGTATATATATTTCTATCACAAATGAAACTAAGAAATATTTATTAGCTTTAGAATTATTAATGTGCTTCTTGAATGTTAGAACACTGATCAGGTATGACATATAACCTATTACATTATGCCCAATCATAGTACAATTATTGCTCTCCCAAGCAAAATTTTGTACAAGCTTATAGACTTTGACACAGTGGGACATTTGTACTTTATGAGATGACCTCATCATTTTTTCTCACTAAAATGCAACTGGATACACTTGTCAACAAGTAATATTTATTGCTTATGGAGCAACATACATATAAGTAATGCACTCATACCAGCCTCCTCTATGTTAGGAGATATTGGCACACCGAAGTAATTGTCCTATAGATTAAAAGCATAGTATAGTGAAGCACTGTCGTTCGTTATGTGCAAACTGAAAAAATATACAACAAGTGCTCATCATTGCAAGAAATCAGTAGCCTAAGAAATGAGGATAAGCCTTGCTTAAAGGGCCAAGCAGTAAATGCTTGAACTTTTCAGGCAGGATCACATGTGTAACACCTACTCAGCTCTATCCTAAGGGCAGTAAACTGCAAGCAAGTAATAAGTGTTCCCGTGCCAGTAGAATTGTATTTACCAATCTAGCAGTGAGCCGGATCAGCTCATGGCTCATGTGGTGTGATTTTTCTTACCTCTTGTCCCAGCACTAGGAGAGAAGCAGAATGAAAATTGACCTTTATTTTTATTTACTTCTTTATGTTTTAATGTACTCGGTTCTGGGTCCCACTACACAGCTCAGACTCATGGCGATCTTCCTGTGTTCAGCCTCCCCCGTGCTAGGATTACAGGTCACCATGCCCAGACTCAGTCCCAGGCTCAGCATGCCGGGGGCTGGGGCTGATGCAGCACGTGGGAACCCTGGTCCCTACGCTTCCCTAAGCAAGTGCTTAGTCTGCTGAGCTCTCTCGCTGGCCCTGAAAGTTAACCTTTAAAGGTGTCATTACTTCTTTAAAATACTATTCAAATAAATATAAAGCAAATTATATGACCTATTGAAATATTTGATAAATGTTTTACCTACTCTAAATACTCTAAAATACTCTTTCAGAGTATTTTAATAAAGTAAAATATGACTTTTGTTACATCTACAGTGAAAATAATCATTGGTCATGTTCTTTAATATATATTCTCATAGGTCTGGGGATATAGCTCAATAACTTAAATGCCTGCCCGCAAGCAGAAGGTCCTGAGTTCAATCTCCAGTACCTAATAATAATAATAATTTATTATTAATAATATATTATTATCATAAAGAGTCAAATTGAAAATGAGCATCACCATATGTGTTCTGTTTATTAGGACTCCATTTTTGACAGTCAATTCCTCAGATGCCTTAGAATTTCAACATTTCTATCACAACTACTCAACTGTACCATAGCAGCATAAATAATTCATAAGCATGTAATGAGTGTGAATATACACATGTTATAGTAAAACTGTATTTACCAAAACATGCAGTAAGCTAGACTGGGCCCATGCTGCTTTAAAAAAAAGTTTATTTTCCTTTTGAGAAAGATCCATTATAATTTGATTAGGAACATTTATCTGTCTTCAGTAATGTTCGAAAATTTACTGGGTATTTTCACCTTGTTTATAATGAAATGGAGTACATGTATTTCACATGAGGTTAAAATATTCAGATTTTTCATCCAAAAACTAAATTTGTTAATATATGGTACCTTCTGTTTTTTTTTGCGGGAGCAAGGATTGAACTCAGACCCTTGCACTTGCCAGGGAAGCGCTTATTCTACTGAACCAACTCCCCAGCCCCTTAGTGTCATTATTGAGGTCACATTAAAGTTCTTTTCAAATCACTTTATCTGGATATACTATTCACAGAAGAATAAAATAATTAATTTAATTATTTATATGCTGTATTGTGCCTTCATACTGTGTGGCTTCCATCAACAACGTATTTTATCTAACACTCTGTTTTATCTAGATTTCTGAGAATATGTGCAAAATTAAAGTGAATCTTCAGCACTGACATATCCAGAGAAGTGCATGTATTATAGTTTGCTTTTTCTATATAGCTAAAGCTCTGAAAATATTTGGAAGTGTAATTTTAAAATATGGAATTATAAATTTAAATTGCTGACCTTCCATAAGTGATTGAAGACATCATGTAAGCATCAAGAAATTAATAAACTATAAGTTGTATTGCTGGCATAAATAAATTCAGTGTATCTAATGAATAAGACCTCACTGTAAACTTGCAAACTGTGTTGTCATAGGGTTATTTCGAAAGTCTTGCAAATATAAATTTTAAGGGAATTTCTGGAGAAAGATATTTAGGTGAGCGTACTTTATATGTCTGTGTTACTTGCATAAGTTCATTCAAATGTGTTGCCTCATACTTGCAACTGAATCCTAATTTTAAATAAAGTAAAAATCACTGTCCGGTACAACTCAGTACTAAGTCCATAGGATGCTTCTTAAGTGAAAAGGCATTGTGAAAGAATTTGCTGTTTCAATTGAAGGGTTTTGCCTTTGAAAGGCAAAGCGAATACCTGAGTGAAATCCATAGTGTCTGTATACTGTCATTGAGGGAGTGGGATCTCTTATCTTGGGCTCTCTTGTTTGCTTTTCAGTTGCTGCGAATGCGGCTGTGGGAGGGCTTCTTCCCTGTGCGCTGTTGCCCATCCAAGCCTAATATGGTTAGTGTTCCCTTCCGCTTTCACTCCTCTGTGATGTCCACTGCCCTGTGTGACCGCCCGCATCTTTGCTTTCTCCATGTGTGTGCATTCTAACACAGTGCACACGGCACACTTTCACAGTGAGGAAATGGAAATGGTTCCTGAAGGTTAATATTAACAAGTGATTCCAGAGTGGATTACTGAAAGTAAGATATTATGCATCTAGCATGTCATCCCTGTGTCAAGCATTCATACTTATGTTCTGAGGCTCTCATGTGGTTCTGACTTCAGCTAGGAAGCTGCAAGAGTGTAGCATCTGTTCTACATTTAACATGTCACTGTTTCTGTTGTTCCATTCAGCAAAATCCATATCACATATTGACGTAAAATGCTACTTCTGTCAAGGTTAAATCACCTTTCTTGTCTCCCAGATCCATGCAATGATCATAATGTATAACTGGGATCTTCTACTGTCATAATCATTATGGATACATGTGGCACTGGTGAATTAAGCCACATGTAATTTTAAATGGTTTACATCATTGTGTTAAGTTTGAATTATTTCAGATATCTGAAGTGATATTCCTATTTTGATACCACTGAGATTAAAAAGTACATCTACATAATCAGTGTCTAAATGTGATAGCCTTAATTGTTTATGAATGAAAATTGAAATATGCATCTGTGTAATAACTGTGACACGAAGGGCTGGAACATAGGATAAGGAAACCTTATTTACAGATTTAGAGACTTATACACAATAGTGTGCTACCAATTAAGAAGTGAAATACTCCAAGTGATTACTTTTTTTTTTAATTTATTCTTTATTTTATTGAAGTACAAATATCAGTCAGACAGTTTTAAGACACCTTAACAACACAGATTCGATAAATTAATACATTGCAAACTGTTTTCATAATGTTTTCGTATCGTACAAGGTGCATACATGATATTATACTTACAGACATTTTTATAGCAGATGTTTCTTATCAGTAAATTAAGAGTGTAGCTGTTTACTTATCTTATTGTTTATATCTGAAATATATCAAAAATTCAATGATTATTTTCCTAGTGGATGACCACAGTACACTAGAAGCAGACATAATATCCTGTACGATTACTTTGAAGACTAAAGAGACTAAAGTTTTGAAGAACCAGTCTTATTTTTAGTCAAAATTTGCCAAGAAGAGATCACTTAAAATGCATGTTAGAAAATAACAAGGTTCCGTGGTGGCATTTTGTGTGAGTGTAGATTAATTCATGTTGATTTGAACTCCTGGTGTGTGGCTGACTGCACCGTGTGCGCCTGTGGAGCATCACGCAGTGGATGCTGGGGACGTCCCGAGATGACACAGACTGGTGGCATTCAGAAGTGCTTCTCTCAACCTCTTGAAAGTTTGTATTTGCACAGAGTCGTGAAGTTACCAAGAAAGTACGTATTTGTTCCAGGTTATTTAACCAATGTAGGAAATTCTTGTATGCATAGAAGTTTAGTGACAAGCCAAATAAAAGCTGAAATCTAGACATTCCTACAGCATAAATTGTGATTTTACATTGTCATTTTACTGTACTATGACAAATGAACAATTGATTATTCAGTTTCAGTCTTAAATATAGTTGCTGTACAGGATGAATTAGCACCAAAGTGGAATAGGCAGAATTTACTTTTTGTAATGGAGCTTGACATCCAAGCCTACATTTAAATAAGTTTCAGAAATGTAAGTGGGAATGTGAAGAGTTGTAAGTGTAAGACTTAGCAAAGATGCCAGGCATCAAAATTGAAATACTTAATTTTAAAGTACTATTTTTTCTACCCTTGAGTTGGAAAAAAGGAAAGTGCGAAGGTATTTTTTTTTTGCAAAGAATTCACAAAAAAACAAAAATAATTTTTTTCCTAAAATCTTTTCTCAAATAATTTTAAAATTTGGCAGGAAATGGATGTTTGGTTTGGTTTGTGTGTGTGTGTGTGTGTGTGTGTGTGTGTGTGTGTGTGTGTGTGTGTAAAGACTACTTAGCAACACATGATCTTAAGTACTCAATAACATGCTGAGTCTTTGCAGGAAGATTTGTAGACGAACTGAGAAACCTGAATCCTTGCTGCCTAATTTGTATGCTTGATCATACCTGTCAATTACTATGCAAATAATTTTCAAAGAACATTATCATCATCGTCTCTTATGAGCAGACATTTTTGCAATTAATTATAGAGCAGAGATTTGTAAACATTTTCAGTCTTATACTCTTGTTTATTTCTTGAATTTCACTCATGAATGTATATGTGATTAGTTTTGACCTTAATAGAATTTGATGCATACACATTACTAGTGCTCTCTGTGCCTCAGTGGCTGGTAGAAACACCGTGATTTACTTTGTAGAAATCAACTCTGTGGACATGAGATTTTTATACCTTCCCTTAGGCCTGTGGTCCTGCTGTGTCCAAACCTCTGCAAGGCGCTGAGGCTCTGAGTTTTGTGCATTTGTTTCCCAACAGAAAACCACGCTTTATCACTTAATCAAATTTGTGGTCACGCATTGCCATCTTTGTTTCTTGATCTCAACGGCACTTCATCACTGGGACTAGCAGCTTTGTTATGTCTTCCATAGACATAAAGCTAGTTTGTCAAATAGTTCTGCTTACCTGTATTCCCAGTGGAAGAAGCTATTTCTAAGTGAAGTCCAGGCCCAGATTTTGAGCCCACTATGTCCAAGATTTCCCACATTTTTAGTGGAGATATCTTCATCAGGAGAAAAATGTCCTTTCCTTTTATGCCATCGCCACTGGGTTGAGACTCGATATTGCTTCTCTTCGGTAAAGATACATTTTATAAGCAAGAAATGTTGAAATATTTTCATGTAAATAGCTTCTGTATTTATATTCTATGTTTAGTTTCTATTTATGTTAAAATAAATGTGGGGCCAGGGAGATGGCTCAGTGGAATAATGCTTCCTTGGCAAGCTCAAGGGCCTGAGTTCAATCCTTGGTTCTGCCAAAAACAAAAAAAAAAAAAATTAAATTAAATTAAAAAATAAAATAAATGTAATAAAATATAAAAATGATATAAATGCTATTTCTAAAGTAATTATCATTTATACTTGAATAATCACTTATATTTGTGCTTACAGAAATCAGTAGTGTTAATAGCACAATACTTAGCATTAGTCCTCCTGAAGCACCCTATTGACCATAATGGTCAATTTTGGAGTTTCTTAAATGCCAACACAAATTAGATTCTTTCTTTCGTTACCTTTTATACTTCCCAGTGTTTTCATATCTTTTATTGATTCTTAGAGGGAAAGGGAAAAGGCATTTAGTGTTTAAAATCTGGAGAACTTCAGTATTTATTTCATTCATTTATCTATCCTATGTAGAAAATAATTCAATTTTTAAATATTTTAACGTTTTTACTTAAAAAATAAATATTGACGTAAGAGGTAAATTATAGCTCATTTAATGTATATACTAAAAACTCATAATGTAGAAATTGAAAACAAATTTCTTTTGATGAAGCAGATCATGAATTATTTGAAATATTAGCCTTTCTTTAAGAAAAAGATATTCTTTATATGAACTGTAAGTATCTCAGATCTGAAGTAGGAAAGATGTATTCTCATAAATATCTTTTAGATACAGATTTTTAAAAATTATCCTAATGTGATTTCTGCTAAGAAAATATAAACACTCCCTCCCCCCATTGTGCATGAAAAAGGCATAAACAAGAACAGCACCCTTTGTAATAATTCTGCTCACTTGAAGTACTTACAGGGACATAAATGTGAGTGATGGTTAAAATAAATGGAGCGTATATTAAATTTAATTGAAAGCTTGTTAAGTTAAATGTATGAGGGCTGGGGAGACAGCTCAGTAGAATAAGCACTTGCCTGGCAAATACAAGGTCCTGAGTTCAATCCCAAGTACTGCCAAAATAAAAAAAAAGTTAAATATATGAGTTGATCTTAGTATCCCTTTCTTTAATAATTGTAGAATCTTAGATTGCAGGAGATAATAAACAAATTTACTTTAATAAATGCTATGGGCATCCATGAAGTAGTTGAAAATCAATCAGAAATGACACCCCTAGAATAGTAGGAGGAAACTTGATGAAGTGCAGAATGGTAGCTCCGAAAGCTATGCTCTTGTTCTATTGCTGTACTTGACAATATAATCCCACTATTCAGGATGCTGTTTGTTGTCTTCATATGACTGCATTTAATTTAAGGATGATTCAAAAATTCAAACATGTAATAATAGATTAGCTGGGTTTTTGTCTACTTAAATATACAGAGAACTGCAAATCTATAACCTTTGTATTATAAATAAGGAAAATAGGAAGGAGAGTCCAAAGATTCTGCTAGCAGACAGCCTAAAATAATCTGTCCAGTATTCATGGAAGAATGCTATATCCTAGAATAAACTTTAATCTATTTATAGTATACATTACATATATTAATAACTTAATATTGATGTGAGTATATTTTATGAGGCATAGTTAAATATGTATTATGTATGTATTTATTTATACCAGCTACTGAACTCAGGACCTTGCACTTACCAGGCAGGCAACTGTTCCCCTGAGATATATCCCCAGCCTCTGAGCTTTTATTTAAACTATGTTATGCTTTGTTTTGTTTTTTAATTGAAAGCAGTCTTGAAGTGCACAAGTGGACAGAAATATTTCCCCAAAAACCACAGCATATTTTCAGAATGCCAGTCACAGAAAGTCATTAAGTAGAATATTATATAATGATAGAAGTCATTTTTAGGTTAGCAAAAAGTAGTGTGAAGGTATGAAGAAATGCTCTAACTGAAGCTGACTTCAGTGTTTGTGTTTTCTGTGAGCAAAACATATATGTAGTATATGCTGAATTTTGATGCTTTTTGAACACTTTTGCTTGGGGAAATATGTTTCTTAATTAATCTAGAAAATGTAGGAAAAATACAGGAATGTCAGCTTCCAAAGAAACCAGCACTGTAGGTGCTCATTCTTGGAAAGAAGTCAGAGTGCAGTTTCACCCCCCCCCACTGCGTCCTATCCCTCCTTACACAGGCCAAAATTAAAAGAAATAAACCTAAAGCCTAAGCCAGTGGGCAAGCTGACTGCTCATAAGCTGTTTTGGAACGTTGCGGTAAATTACTACCACTACCCAATGCTTGTGCTCTGGAGTGATTAACGTTTATAGCCGCAATTTATTGTCAAATCCTCAGTTTATGAGAAGAACTCCATTTTTTCACTGGCTCCTCCATCTATATGTAAAGAATATGGTTGACTGTTTCACGCATTATGGAAATTTCAGATATTCACGTTTGCATGTGGTGCCTCAGACCAAAGTTTTAAGATAACACTAGTATAATAGGGAATGATTTACCTACAGCCTTAGGGTAGGTAGAGAGAAAATATATTTAATAATTACCTATAAGATTACTATACTCATTTAACAAGACTTTCTTTAGGACTTCAATAAATAAATATAAATGAAGATGAGTTGTGCTTTCATATAATTTCTAATTATAAAGAAATTATTTATAATTTTAGTCTATTTCTATTACAAAGAAGCAAAGCACATTTTCTAGAAGAACGTGTATATACATGATGAGAAAAATATGATTTCTCGAGAAATATTCTGCATGTATTTTTAAATACAGTAATTGCAAAGCACATTAGAATTGTGGCATGAAACAAAATGAGGAAACTCTTTTCTAGTGAGAAAAACATTTTCCAGAAAGTGGAAGACATCACTTATGTGGAAAGGTCATCTTTATTGACTGCTCGACTGCTTAAAGCTGGGCGTCTGGTGCAGGTATAGACGCGACCAAGTGAGCGCGCTTCCTTCCGGTGCTCTGGAAGGAGGTGGCCCAGCTGCCTGAGTGCCTCTCCACTAGCCGCACTTCCTCCTGCCGTATCTCATGAGGCATGTTCTAATGATGCTTTCCTGGGCCCAGAACTTAATTTTATATGCTAATGTGACATGTGGCCGTATGCATTACAGAGCGCCAGAGCTAATAACTCCCTCCACTGCCGTGTGGACTTGCACCCTAGAGAATCGCGCATTCACCGCTCCTCACTAAGGCATCCCCAGATCATTTTTGCAGATGAGATCCAGTTTTATTTCCATTTTCACATGAGGAATTTGCACAAAATTTAAATGTCTAAGGGTCTTAATTTAATGGTAGTGGCTATTTCAACATACCGTTTATAAACTGCCACTTAGTGCTTTTGGAATTGAGAAAGTTAATGGTAACAGGAATGTTTATTTATTAAACTAAACTGCAGGAATGCATCTACCTCTTAGGTCCCTTTAGGATCCCACTAACAAAACCTTTTGTCAGTACTATTTATAACATAAACCTCAGATTAGTATTTTATAAATACCTCCACAATGGTATTTATAAAACTGTTAAAAAAAACTATTAATGATTTCTCTCTAGAGCAACATGCATGAAACTGAAAAATAATATAATGCCTAGAACAATTAGGAACAACGTATTAAAACACTTTAAATCTTAAAGTGAACAGATCAAATGTGATTTCAGGAAAACTGCATAAATGTGGTTTTTTTCTGTCCCTTTCACTGTGATAATGTGAGTAGAGGTGTCTAAAGACTCATGAATGACAGAATGCATCCAAGTATAGTATTAGCAGACAAATCAGATAAAAAGCCTTTGGATTCCTGCCGTGGATCATTTCTCTCTAGATAACATGTATTTGATGTATTATTTTATGTTTGCTCAAATCTTTAATAGCCACACCAATAAATTACTAATTCCTCAACATGATCCAAATAATTTTTTCAAAAAGTATCCTAAGGTTGATTTCTTAATGTGGCAATGTATAAGTAAGCACACACTAGAAAAATGACATAATATAGAGTATATTTTGTTTTTATATCAAATCATACCATCATCCCAAAATATATAACCAGGAAATTATCTGCTGGTAAATGTCTACTGGGTACTTCATTTACACTGCCTAATTGTTTTCAAACAACTTTGTTAGGAAATAGTTTGTCAGTCTGCTATTTGGCTGTCTTTGCTTACTGCAGCAATAAAAGAAAATTTTATCTTTAATGAACTCAATTTTGTGGTGGGATCTTATGAATAGTAAAATCACTTCCTTCAAGTTTCACTGAAAATAAATATTTTCATTATTGCCAGTCGTTGAATGTTACATGGCTAACCATATACATCGATTCAGTATTCATCAGCATAGTCCTTTACCAAACCCCTGTCTGTGTAGACACAATCAAAATACCATTCATTCGTTCATTTATTCATTCATGGGTGTAATAGGTATTTTTAAAGCCAACTTTGAAACAAGTGCTAAGTCACTGCTGGAATTTATACTTGAGTACTGGTTACGATCCTTCTAGAAGCTAGCAATCCAAGTGGTGAGTTTTAAAACACTCAACTGACAGCTCTACGTTATAGAGCAATAATTATACCATTGAGGAGGTAAATAAAGTATTCAGAGAAGAGAAACTTTTTTATTAAGCTGGGGAGAAGAAAAGGAAAAAACTAAACTGAACTTTGGTAATTGGACGTTGTTAGAACCTTCTTAGGTAAATCACCCTATGTGCACCTGTGTGGAAGCATGTAAAAATATCTTGGTAACTGTAGAAAAAATGTAGTAGGCCTGAAGGAGGTGATGCAGGAAATGTGTTGGCATGATATTCAGGAATTTTTGCTGTTTTATAATATTGAAGATTTTATAGTAGGAAGCTAATTCAATAGAAAAATATCGTGTGTATAGTTCCTTATCTAGATCCATGATACAGGAAAGTTGGGGAAAGGAGCTGCAGGATGGAGAGAGGGTTATCATTTAGAAGGCTCTTACAGCAATCCATATGAAAAATAATTGGGCCTTCATTGAGGAAGTAGTGGAACTAATGAAAAAAAAACAAAAAAAAAGAAGACCTGGATTGTAGTGTATATATGGCATAATGCTTGAACTACGACAACTAATTTGTTGAGAAGCATAAAAGATTAATGGTTGGGTCTCCAGGCTATGGCGATGTTAATAACAAGAAAAAGTAGAAGAGAGAACATGGTGAAAAAAAAGGAAAAATACACTAATTTCGTTCACAGGTCCATTGAACTCAAAGTGTCACTGGAATATCTCTTAAAAACGTATCCAAAATCAATATAATGGGTAAAAGGCATTCAAAAAATTGATGGAAGTTGGACTGAACAGAGGAATATGAGAAATACATGCAGATCTTTGGATATGCATCAGAAAAATCAAGAATGAAAAAAAAAATAAGAGGCATTGGATTAGAAGTTAAGTAGCTATCTGTGATCCTTAAGAAGCAGATGCTTGTCCAGAAAGAAATCATTTTGCAAGGACTAGCTAATTAGTGAGTGAGAAAGGAACGAGAAGGTTTGGAGAAGTACAGAAGTGGTGTCAGCTGGGATGAATTCCACAGAGATCTGGATAGACTGGAGTGAAAAAAAGACTCAAGCTAGAAAAATGTTCAGGAAGGATGCAGGAGTCAGAGACCACTAAAGCAGAGGCACAAGCTGGGCAGCTCAACCTGAGAGACACCATGGCCTCTGGCTTGGGAATCAGGAGGGGAGAGAGAAAGGCAACAGAGAAGGGTCTGTGTGTCTCCTCTGGGGAAGACAACTTCAAAAGTCCTTTAGGAAGGCTTATGAGTTGGTGAAATCCAGACAAGAGTCTTCATTGAAAGTGAGGATCAGCGGCCTTTCATTCAGAAGGAGGGTCAGTGGGCTTCTCATTACCAGCATGAAAGTCAGCTCCGGGCTGCGGTCATTTCACTTGTGTTTCTGCATCTGGGCTTGGGGAGATCAGGTCACCGCTTTCAGAGGTGGCTGACTGTGACTTGCTTTGTTCCAGGCGCTGTGGCTACAGCAAAGCAAAGCAGGACCCGGAAGAGGACAAGATGCATTTTCACAATGGGCACAGTAAGCAGACTGTACAAAAAGAAAGAAACAAAAAGAGGAGGCTTCATTGTTGTTTTCAGGCTAGAGAATTTATAATAACTGCCAAAAATATTATGTTACAAAGCAAGTGTCTGCTAACACATACTTACAAAGCCTGTGGGCGTAGACATTGCTGATTGGCTGTGGTAAAGCTGCATGTTTCCTTCAGTTCTTTAAAAATATTTTCATTATAGTCATTAAAATAAAAACCTTTCCTCAATACAAAAGCTATTATATTCCAAATCCAATTTCCATGCCTATTCTAATTCCTAGCATCATAGGGAGTAGAAATCTTTCATTAAAATCATACCACCAGGTTAAATGCATAAAATTTCTGTTTCTCCTTCTAGCATTATAATGGGAATCTCCCTCAAAGGATCCTGTGGCAGCAGCCTTTGTTCAAATGACTTTAAAGGGACTACATTTTTAAGACATGCATAAACTAAGGTCTTAATAATAATGAGCTTAAAATTGGTTTCAATGAGCCCTAATTATGGTATTTTACTATGTCCGTTTTCTCGTAGAGTACAAAGTATGTTGACTTGCCAAATAAATGAGTTTCTTTTGTTTTTGTCACCCTGCCATGACCATGGTATGCTGAAAAGCATTGATTCCATTTCATTGTCCCCACATTAATGTGGCTTATTGTCAAAAAGCACCACTAGGGTGATATTGGTGGTTTTCAAAGTGAAACACTGAAGCTCAGGGAACATAAACATCTCTTTGAAAGTTGTACAGTGACAGAGGCAATGTGAGAAGTAGATCTCTCTTGTTCTCCTGACTCCTAAGCAGTCTCACTGCACTGTACTACTATTTTAAATGTCTTGTGAAAACTTGGCATTAATAATCTGTGGTGATATTTAAGTCAAGCAGATGGTACACCAGCAAATAAACCACTGGCATCTCGTTGTCCAGATTCATAAGTAAAATGTTCTCCAACTCTCTCAGGGACCAACCTTGTGAATAGTATGATTAAAAGATAAATTTGTTCATATGTCATCAAATACGCACTTCTTGCATATTTGTGTGCCAGTCATCCAGGTGTTTTAAGTTGTAAAAGTGTTCTAATTGTACAAATGGTTCTCCTAACTCAGAAGACCTCCTGCCCTTGCATCTTGAATTAGAAATTTAAACCAGAATAGCATGTTAATTAAGTTTATAATTTTGCTCATCTATCATAACTTGAATTTCAATGCCTACCTTTTTTTATAGTTAAACTGCCTGGTGTAAGAACCTATATTGATCCACATACCTATGAAGATCCCAACCAAGCGGTCCATGAATTTGCCAAGGAGATAGAAGCAGCCTGCATCACCATCGAAAGAGTTATCGGAGCAGGTAGAACAGTGTGTTTAGCCCTGACCTTCAACTCGTTGGAATTACAGAATCTAATATGTCTAATCCTGCTTCAATGCCAAATGTTTTTTTATATTTCATAGTTGACTTACTTTTGAAGTGACATGTGACTGATGACATTTTCCTGCAACCTTCTGGATGTGTTGCTCTTAAGTTGATGATGAATCTTTGATCCACCTTTTACCTTTTTTTTTATCTCTAAGGTTTAAAACCATGAGTGCACTACAACAGTATTAGAATAAGGGCTTCTGGTAAGTTTATCTCTCACTCTTTCTTCCCTATTTTTCTCACAAGGTGAATTTGGTGAAGTTTGTAGTGGTCGTTTGAAACTTCCAGGGAAGAGAGAATTACCTGTGGCTATCAAGACCCTGAAAGTAGGTTACACTGAAAAGCAGCGCAGGGATTTCCTCGGAGAAGCGAGCATCATGGGACAGTTTGACCATGCCAACATCATCCACTTAGAAGGCGTTGTGACTAAAAGTAAGTATCTATAAACATCATGAGGAGTTCTTACCCTAATTTTTATTGTTATTCTGTTATTTGATTTTACTATGTGTTTAATGCCAGAAAAAATATATAAAGATTCTTTTAAATGCAGGAAATGTATCAACATTTTTTTCTACTTGCTTTTCTACTTCTTATACTAGTAAAATAATGACTTCAAGGGTTGGCAAGATAGCTCAGTGAGCTAAGGGCCTCATTAGGCAAGCTCATGTCTCCTGAAATACAAGCACAGCTCCTGTTTTATGCAGCACTGCTTATCAAAATTCAATAGTAACATAAATGATCTGTTAAAAGTCATTTTCTAGGGCTGGCCAGATAGCTCAGTGGACTAAAAGCGCCTGCTTAGGCAAATTTAGGCAAATGCAGGGACTTCATTTCAATCTCTGGCACCCCATGCCTCACCCCTTGGGCAGGCTGAGCCGTCACAGAGTCTGGGCATAGTGGCACACCCCTATAATCCCAGTGCTGGGGAGACTAAGAAAAGGAGCATCATTATGAATCCAAGTTTCATAGTGAGATCCTGTACCAAATACATTAAAAAATAAAAAAAGAAAGATAATGACTTCAAAGTTGAGGGATAGAAGTTTAACATTTAATAAGATTTCTGTAACCGCAGGTGCCCTGCCACTTTTTAAGCAATTCGGTAGCCAGGTATACTTATTTTATTCATTTTTACTTAAAATATTTTTATGTCTTAGGGAAAGCAGCTTCCTTAGAAGCCAGCAGAGATCCTTGAGACTTAATTCTTTTGCTGGTGTTAAGTCTAGTTTTCACTCAAGATATCTAGAATTACACATGTCTTTTAAAGTTTTTCAGTGCACTGTAAAATCATCAGTATAGTCGATGCTTCCAATGACACACTCTGAGTTGTTTTCTGGTCACATAATAAAGAATTAGCCTTTGTAGTCCATTTATTATTTTTCACTCCTATGTATTTTTATTCCTTATTTCTTCCCTTTCAACATAACTTTCCCTCAACTTCATTCCAAGCATTTGTTTGCCTCCAGTTTCTATTACTTATTCTTTGAAATATATTTGTCACAGTATGTGTACACAATCTATGCACTAAATAATGCTCTCACTGTAATCAGTATATGTTTAATGTACATTTATTCCATTTGACTTAAATATGGACAACAATATAACTTTTTGCAGTAAAGAGGGAAAGCTTAACACACTTACTTCATCTATAAGGATCCCCAACTCTCAATTCGTGTGTAGAGGGTTACAAGTAGGAATCTGACGTTCTAAGAATTTGTGAATGAGTGATTGAAATTTTGGGCTGGTGAGATAACTCAGCAGAATAAGTGCCTGCTTAGGCAAGTGCCAGGATCAGGATTCAATCCCTGCTACTGCATGCCGAGCCGGCCCTGACTCTGGATGCACTGAACTGGCCACTGAATCCTAGAGCGGTGGTGCATGCCTGTAATACCAGCAGTGGGGAGGCTGAAAACAGGAGGATCACTAGGGGTTCCAGCTTCATAGTGAGATCCTGTACCAAGTACATGAAGAAAAAAATTGAATCAGTCTGTTTTAAAGAAAAATTGTTGCTTCCTGTATTTTAGAAACACACATCTCCTGTTAAGGTACTTCTGGCCCAGTGTAGCAAAGGAACAAAATAATCTGTAATAACCTCGAAGAAGAGCTATTCCCTCCTCAAGTTGAACACTTGCCCATATCCTTCTCATCATGACAACTCAGAGAACATTGCTGGACTGAAAAAGGCATTCTGACAAGTTAGAAGGAAAAAAATAAGTTGCTAGGCAAATGTGGGAAACAAGAAAAAAAGTAGGCAGAAGACAATAAAATTATAATTTTTATTTTTATTTATTTTTTTGATTAATAGGACAGTTTCAGTATTTAATATATTGTATATTGTTATCTTCTTAGTGGTTGTACATAGTACAAGATGGAGACAGGATAACCTGTCCAAACATTATTAGTACAAATCTTTCTTCTCACTGAGTTAAGCTAACATAGCTGCTTGTCTATCATAACTATTCTGCATATACAAATACAAAGTGGTCCTTCCTTTGTATCCCCTTTTTTTAGTCCTGTCACAGATGGATATTCCATTGGGATCTAAATATTATAGGTGCTTGAATTCAACAAAACAATCCAACACAGTTCAACAGTCCACATTAGTAGTGGGTTATCCACAGAAGATGTTGACTTGAGCATTTCACAGCTGAGCATATTAATATAGCTTTACTTTATATACCTCATTTTTATACTTTCCTGCTGGATGGTTAGCAGCAAGATGAAGCAATAACTATATAATAGGAGATTTAATTTTTGTATCTGATAAGGTCAATCAAGTACCCTCAGAATTTATCCTGTAACCCTGTACCACATTTGTAAATCCTTTGTCAGTGTCAGCCACGTGGATGAATCACTGCCATTGCTTGACCAATTTACTCTCTGTGAAAGCCTGAGAGAATGTTTTCTCCCCATGTGACTCTCCTTAGGCACACTCTATGTCATCGATCATGTTGCTCTGTGGCCCCATAATCTCCTTGATCAGAAAACTTGGGACACAACTGAGTTACAAGATGTTACAGTAGAGATTATCCTATGTCCTGAGTCTTCACTGACCTTGAAAGGCTATGTTCAAAATGTTAGCTGTCCTTGCAGCCCTTCTATTTATTTGTCTGATTTTTGGTTTATAAACTTAGGTTGTTAACCCTCCAGAAGAGAAGCTTATTATTGCCTTTTAACATATGCAGTTGGGTTTAACTTCACTATCTGTCTGAATATGAAGCATCTTAGGCATAACAAGGAACTGGTATTTTCAATCAAGTATTGATATGTAAAACATCAAGTCTCTACAGAATATGGAGATAAAAATTTTAAAAATGAAAAATATTTAAAAATATGAATAACCATATATTTTTACACAGAAATCTAACCATATACAGCATTGTAGCAAGACAGTCATTGCCTTTTTTTTCTTTTTCTTGTATCTTTTTGTTTCATTTATTAACCATTTAAAAAAAAAAAAGCTTTTACTTTAGACAGTATGGTAATAATTGGTATGTCATGACAAGAAGTATGTATTTAGAAGACCAGAATGACAGGTTTTATAAGCATGATCCTTCTGTTACACATTGCTATCTTCAGTGCAGTTGCTTGGTGCACAGGTATTGGCATGTACAGTTAGTCAGAGTGAGAATCCTACCAATTAACTGCTAGCTTCAAAAACCTGTTGATGTTTTTCATGATCATTGCCTTACCTATCTTGTTCATGTAAATGTATGGCTTTGTCTCTGTCCTGTTTCCCAGCTTTTCTCCTTGCCCTCTCTCCATTGTCCAATCTTCAAGTTCTCTCTTTCCCTTTAATTGTGTTATACCTTTGTATTTGTATTTTTTTCCATTGATTTTTTAAACTAGGGAGATTATATGATCTTTGCACATGACGGTCTGGTTTATTTCACTTACGAGTATATCTTCAAGTGGCGTCCACTTAACTATAAATGCTTCAAGTTTATCATTCTTTATGGCTGAGTAAAACTCCATTGTATGAAAATACCACATCTTTTTCAACCATTTCTCTTGTAATGGGCATCTTGGTTGTTTCCAAGATTTTGCTATCACAAATTGTGCTACTATAAACATAGGTACACATATATCACTATGATATGACAATTTCAGTTCCTCTGGGAAAATTACCAGTAGCGGGATAGCTGGCTTGAATGGGATTTCCAGTTCTATTTTCTTAAGGAGTCTGCACACTGATTTCCACAATGGTTGCACTAGTCTACATTCCCACCAGCAGTGGAGAAGGGTTCCGTTTTCCCGACAGCCTCTCCAGCATTCATTGTTGGTTGATTTCTTTATGATAGTCATTCTTTCTGGGGTGAGATGGTGTCTTGGTATTGTTTTAATTTGCATCTCACAGATGGCTAGCAATGTGGAGCATTTTTTCATATATTTTTATTCACTTCTTTAATTTCATCCTCTGAGAAGTGTGTGTTCATCTCAGATGTCCATTTCTGGATTGGGTGGTGTGGTAGTATTCAAAGAAGACATGATGTGAAAAATATGGTCACAGGCACAATAAAATAAAATGGAGAGTGAAGCTTGGCTGCTTTCTGTTTCCATAGGGGTGCTTCCGATGGTATCCATATAGTCATCTGCAGTCACTGGCTCTGAATTTGGGAGCAGTTACTGTATACCCAATAGGTTGGGGGGCTACAAACTAAGCCAAGAGTTTGAGACGTGACTAATAAACAGTGAAATTCCTTTTCCGAAAAAGATAAAAGAAAAAGATGCAGAACATTTCCTAAGAATTTCACATGATATAAAAATTACAGTTCTTAGTAATAGTGCTTAGAATAAATGTGAGCAAAGTTTTTATAAACTTTATGTCTTCCTTTACCTGGCTTCTAAATTTAACTTCCTAAAAATAAACCCTCACTGTGCCTTCCCATTACCCAGAGTAAATGTATGCTCTGCAGGCAGCTGGTCTACCTTCTGGAACGAGTTGAGATGTGGTATTTTCAGCTGTGCCTGATCACTGTTACTCTCAGAGAAGCCCATATCATGTACTGATTAAAACAGGAACTATGGTCTTGTGATTCTACTTTAACTCCTACAAGATTTCACAAAATTTAAACATCCTTAATTGTAATTTTCTCATCATTTTGTTATTGTGGAGATAATATGAATTCATACAGGTAAAATCTACAACAGGAATGCAACAGGGTAAGTGGTGACAATTATATAATTATATTTCAGATTAACACTGTATGCTAAGACCTCCTTTGTATTATTTTTATTTTATTTTTTCCTCTACATTATTTTTTGTGTCACTACTGTACCTTATAGCTGTGTTGCTCTTTCTCTGCAATGTCCCCTCTCATATACTACCTTGGCTTGTTAGCCCTTCACAATCTTTTCACATGTATCTACTCCAGGAGATAGTTGCTTCCCACTTTGCTCGGAAGTCACCTTTCATTCTTGAGTGCTGTGCCTATACTGTATGAGAAGTTTTGAGAATCTATCATATTCTTTCTTTTGGTTAAAAGGTCTATTGAAATCACAAGTCTTAATTTTGTAATCATTCGCATATATGTTTCAGCTCCCTAGCTAACAATGCATGTCCTTCGAAGAGCTAGATTACATCCTAAATATTCATATAAATATGTTGTATCAAAATCTGTGCCAGTCCATGGGTTTCTTATGTTAAATATATTGAGCCTCAATATCAGACAAAAAGGAGAACAAAACAACATCTGTTATAAAAAATACTCATAGAAATTAATTTCAAATGTGTGTAGATGTATATGAACAAAATTACACAGTTGTATTAGACAATAAGTGTATATTTTAGTTGATTTTAGTGAATGTATCATATAAAAGTAAGCAGTTTCCAAGTATAGAACTAACAAATGTCTCCATTTACAGACTTGATTTGTTGCTTTGCAGGTCTTGTTTTATTGTCTAAATACTTACTGAGTTAAATTAGCAAAACTTGTATCAGGCATTTGAAACCTTTTTGTTTTCAGAAGCTAGTATTAATGTAAAAAGTGATCTTATGTACAATCTGAATTCTACTTTAAAATGCTACTATGTTTGGAAAATTATTTTTAAATTTTCCAATATTCCATTCAAGTATTCTGTTTGATATTGGTATCCACCATAAATCTACATGTATAAGGAGAGCAAAATTTAAATACTCAAAATGTGTCTGTGTTTTTAACTTTGTTGTCTGCATCAGTTGATACCATACTATCCCTTTTTGAATATATCTCTTGATGTTCAACTTACAAAATCTTCAACTTATTTTTAATTTACTATGTCACAACTTTGTGTCCTTAATTTCATGCTCTCTGATCTGATGCTAATTTATTCAACAATTATTCTCAACCTGCAGCACACAGATAATGAGACCTAAGTACAACCAAATCTCATGATTTTTCTGATTGAAGCTGAGTTAGGGGTCTGAATTGTCGCCCCTCTGGGTGGTGTCACTCCAAGCCTTGGTCCTTCCTGTCACTGTCTTCCATGCCAGACACTTGTGCCCTACACTGACTCCTTCAGTGGCTTGTGATGAGAGAGGACCCCTCATAAGTAGATGCACAGATATATTCTCCAGAAGTTTCTTGACAAATAATGTAAAACTCCCACTGGACCTGGGACAATTAACACTCATTTGCAGTGCAAGACACTTTAGTGAAACAAACACAGTGCCAACTTTTTACTATTTAATGAGATTCAGAAAAAAAGGAGAAACATGAATCATTTTCCCACTGCAATGTACTTAGATTTTTAAGATTTCTTTTTCCACTAGTGAAAAATTAATCAAACTGACTAAAGAAATGTTTCTACTGAGTCTTATAATTATAGCAATAGTATTTCTTAATTTAGAATCATGTACAAATGAGCTTATTTTTCTTTCAAAATTAATACATTTAAATAAATTAAAGGAGTCTGTATCCAGAGTGACTACAGGTTTAATGAAAATTGATTATTTTACATACAGAAAAGTTTGACTTGCTGTGCATTTGTAATTATCTTTCAAATATATTGTTTTACTATCTTCCAAGGTCATTTTCTTTTCACTGGATCTTACTGTATCTTTACTAGAACCCTTCCGGCAATCTTTAGTCTTGTCACTGTGTACTTTCCCAGCTTAGCCTCCACTATAGATATTTCCTTCATTTAAAATTTGCAAAGTGCTGGCCTGTCATGTTTAATAACAAGCAAAAGTCAGCACCCAAAACTAAAACAAAACCCTGACCCAAGTACATATCCTTTGATAGTTAGACTGAGGTACTGTCATCGGACACATTTCCACACCTCATCATTTCCCTTCAGAGAACTCTGCTTAGTTCTTATGCTGTCCTTCTCAGATATTTTACTCAGCTCTAGCTCATCCTCAGTACTTTCAAATTCCCCTTCAGGTTTCCTGCATGCAACCTTTCTCATGACCTGAGTACGTTTCTCTTCAGTTTCTCTTTAAGCTTGAATATCTGCGTGGTAGAGAGCACACATTCCACAATGTGGACTGATAGAATAAAAGAAAGCCTTCCAGGTCTGTATTGCAGCATAAGCTTCAGAGTGCAGACTTCAAAGGGCAAAGGAACTTGCTTTGTTCAATTGATTCTAGATCAGGACCCAGTGTATCTTGAAACTTCACATATTTGTTCAATCAATGAACTTTTTAAATAAAGGTAGTCTTAATGATGGCAGCAACGTTTCTCTGCACATTGTTATGTTGTGCATACACACCTACACATGTACCTCCTTTAACAAAATAAGTTCCTTAAAGCCAGTGTAGGCACTTTGACTCTTTCATATCTACCATTGGGCTGAGCAGATTAGCTACATTTTTAAGAGACATGAATAAAATTAAATGAGTGAATGAATACATTACAGTTAAACATTTAAAGGAGCTAGAATAACATAGCTCTATTTTAATATTTAAAACTATAAATCTATGGGTGTCTAAGGAAGACTAAGACTTCACTGGGAGGATACTGCCCCAGTACTTTCCCTCAGAATGCTATATATTTAAGCCATTCTCTTCTCATTAGCTTTGGCTTGAGAATTGAGTGCATTGTTTTTCAGTGAGTTATGAAACTTCTACATGAAATGCTCCTTGATAGCCTGAGTGGTTCCATGTGTTCACTAGTGAGCTAATGGTTTCAGAAAAGCAGACAGTATAAATGCCATTAAAATAAGCATGAATTTGACTGCAGTTCTTGTGATGTTACCTTGTCTAATGTTTCTCAAAACTGAATGTCCCTCTGGGAGTATTGCCAGGCTGCAGGATCTACTCCAAATCTTTCCAACTGGGGAATCTTTATATTCTCCTGCCTCTGCACTTCTCAGGGTCCCTCCTCTGAGAAGCAAGTGCTAGATCAGGGATTTTCAACTTTGCCTTAGTTAACCGTAAGATACCATATAAAAAAGACGGTACCACCACGAGGAGCATACAACCTCCTTTTCTGGGAATTTCTTAGCACCAAACATTTATACAGTAAGAAAACAAATTCATCTCTCAAAATTGTAAGAAAAACACATACCAAGAGATCTATCCTCTTAACACTTTTTAAAAAGTGTACAGTGTAGTATTGCAAAAGTCAAGTGCAATATTTTAGACATTTGGATTTTTGATAACTTTTCATCTTTTATATCTGCATCTTTATATTCACTGAAAAGCAACCAGAGTTTCTTGTTCTCTCAGCCTGTAACAACTGCCTTTGCTCTCACTTCTTCCATGGGTTTAACTGTTTCAAATGTTCCTAATAGGGAAATCTTAAATTACTTCACAGAAAACTTGTTTGGAGTGACTTTATGGTAGTTTATGAAGAACATTTATAAGAATAGGAGGAACTGAAATACCGGATTTGTCATCAGTTGTTAATAATTTAGTCTGATGTAGATAATACAAAATCTGTTTTAACAAAAAGGGAATATTTCTGATGTTTTAAAACAAGATATAAGACTTAATTATTTTGAAGTTATGCACATCACAGTCTTAGTGAAAGAGTAGCATTACTATTCTGTATTGTATTTTCTATGTCTTATTTTATAAACGTATGCAACATTAAAACTTCCTGAGCCCTAGTTTCTTTCTCTGAAAAGTGTATATTGTTATATTATGTTTTAGTAATTAAATTAAATAGAATACCTTAGGAATGTAAACATTTAATAAATCACTAAGCTAAAGCTCTTTGCTGTTCATTAGTAATAAACAGTGAATTCCACAAATAATGTGTTTCTACTTCACAGAGCTTGGCTTCTCTGCAAACAACGCAAAGTAATGCAAAAACTATCCTGTGATTAAAATCATGTTTTTACATGCTTTATGAGCTCCTCTTCTATGATTTTTGATAACACACTTTCAAAATCATTGGCAGATCTAGTCTTTGTCTGTACTTCAAGCTAGATAATAGAAAGTGATTTATACAGTTTTATTGAATTTACCAGGGTTGGAGTAAGCTACATTAATTATTGCCAATGTCATTCTTGCAGGCTAGCAGGAACTGAGACAAAACATAAGCCAAACTAAATGTAATTAGCATTAAAATGACTCAAGCATGAGAAATAATGGAATGAGTTCTAAAGGGGCTTATTGTTGTCTACTAAAGAGACCCTACTTGTTTGCAGGTATTTGTTTTATTTGTTTTTCCAACATCATCTAAAGTAAGAAAGGATTGTTATGTTTCCATTTTATTTCCCAACTAACTTTTTGATTCCTGACATTGCAACCTACACTGCCATAAACAATTAATCTGACGTTTTAGAGTAGGTGATGTTAGCTACAAAAAACCTCACAGGATGAATACTAGGTGCCTGTCGCCTCAAAAAAAATGATCACTTTTTCTTTCCAACTCTAAATTATTCAGAGGTACCAAGTTTTCTGATCAGTGCATTCTCTTCAGAGTATAGATTCTGTCTTCTAAATTCAGTGAATTGAGGGTTGGATTTGATACACAAACTTACCCAAGCAAGAGAGACTTTTACATACGGATTCTTGCACAATCCTGCCCGTCAGTCATAAGGTGAGCAGCAGCAACTATGGTTGTTCTCTGAAACTTTCACTGCCAATGAGTCAACCAAATTCAGATTTTAAAAGAATCTGAAGAAAAGTCACTTTGGTAGGAGACGTGTGCAAACTTCCCTGCCACTCAATCATTCCCTCAGTAGTACCACAGAACCATAATTTACATGGAGTTTGGGCTTCAGCTATTTTAAGCAATCTAGATGGGCCATATCCCACGCAGAGAATGGATGTTTTTGGACTCTATGTGGACATGACACAGTGTCACCTAAGGGCCCGAGCATCTGAAGATTGGTCTGAGGAGCCACTGTGTTTACTACTGACCTGCAACTGGAGGAGGAGTCTCAAATATGAAACGGTAGGCAGAAGACATTCTAGAACAAGAGAGAGAGAAACCGCGAGCACTGTGAGTAGGTGTGTAGAAAAGCCTGCAGACACATGGGAAGCGCAGCAGAGCAGGACCTGACAGACAGAAGACTCACTTCCATGGGCAAGGCCTACTTTGTTGGGGAAGAGCTGAGAGGACCATGGGGGATAATCAAATAAAATGCAATTTTTGCAGTCAAATTTGAAAGTTCATTGATTGAACAAATATGTGAAGTTTCAAGACACACTGGGTCCTGATCTAGCATCAGTCAATTGAGCAAAGCAAGTTCTTTTGCCCTGAAAGGATAGGCAGAGTAAGAGTGGAATAGGCCCATGGGAAGGGAAGGCTCTGTCTTAGGAACAACGCGGCCTTCTGGGTAGGTCAGCGTTTATGTTCAGCAGGTAAATGCTGTAGGTGTGTCGCTGTGCATTTATTGGAATGGTTCTGTTCAGTGTGGTGAAAAGCTAAGGAGGTAGCCATGCTGGGGTCTCCCACTCTGGGAGTGCTCTGCCTCCTGAGCCCAGAGGCCTGCAGCCTCCACAGCTGGGACCCAGCACAGCTCAGTGGCTCATCCCAGCATGAGCCATGTGGTGCCAAAAGTTTTTCAGTCAACCTGGGAGGTGTACATTCAATTTTGATTCTTAGGAACAAAAGATGTTAGATAAACCAACAAATCTAAAAAAGGCTTGATTTGGACATATGCTCTGTTTACGAACACAGATTACAGATCCACTTGAGAAAAAGTAACATCTTTAATATGTTCTCCTATCGTTCTGTGAGTGTCTCTTGAAAATACAATTTAAATCATTTACTTTGTTTCTTCCTCCTGTGGCATCACATTTCAGTCTAGTTTGAAAACCAATACCCTTCATGCCAGCTGGGCACAGTGGTGCACTCCTGTGATCTAGTTCTTGTGAGGATGAGGCAGGAGGGCCTGGCTAGCTGGAGGCCAGCCTCTATGACATGCTGAGGCTCAAAAGTCTTCACCTCACCTCATTTCCTGTTAATTCATGAAAAGGAAAACATTCGGAGGCTCGGAGCCAATCTGAGCTCTGTGAGTTCCCCCAGGGTAAGATGCTCTTCCTGTTCCCATAGCATCCCTCCTTGCCCACCTGCACTGTGTGGGTGGTCTCCTGGAACAGCCACCTCAAAAGTGTCCACTGAATTACTTCAGGCCAATTAGGTGTAACTTTTGCCAACTTCAGAAATGACAAAGGAAATGTACCTGACTGTAATTTTCCATTCAAATATTATTTTTAAAGTATTTTACAATATTATTATCTGAGTGAAATTAGAGCCCTCATCTTAGTTTCCTCATGAGTGGGTTTTTAGTGATCTTCCAATGAAAAATTGTTTTGCTTTCTGCTTCTGTCATTCTCATCTGCACTTGGTACTTTGAATCTGCATTTTGACAACACATTGTATGTGTAAGTATTGAAGCTCTAATTCTATGTCCTGCACTAGTTCTCAAGTAAACATAGGTACCCATACAGGGAATATCAAGTTCATTTTAATATGTTTTATTGTTAGACAGGATACTTTTATTGCTCTGATAGACAGATGAGAATGTTCCAGGTGCTTTTTTCTTTTAGCAGAACTTGGGATTGTACTCAGGCCCTTGTGCTTGCCAGGCAAGCACTTTTTCTACTGAGCCATCTCCCCTGCTGTTCCAGGTGTTTTGCTGGATATTATTTGATACATTACATCATTGCCTGCATTGCAACAGAATTTAAACTCTTTTAATCTCTCTTCTCTCTCTCTCTCTCTCTCTCTCTCTCTCTCTCTCTCTCTCTCTCTTTTGTTACTAGGAATCCAACTCAGTACCTCGTGCTTGCCAGGCAGGTGCTGTGCTGTTCAACCTTCTCCTCAACCCTTTAAAACCTTTTCCTATTTTGCAATTTCTACTGGCAATTGTGTGTGCTCATATATATCTGTTTATTTTGTGTACCTGTTACTAACCTTGTAACAGTTTTTCTCATTGGACCAATTCAGTGCTTAAGATATCATCATGTTAAGAATGTGCTTGCTATGGGGAATATTTTAAAAATGTATGAATGCATATATAAATATGATATATAAATTTATAAATTTGCACACTAATAAAAACTTCATCTAGATTTATTCTGTATAAAATGCAAATTTAAAGAGCAGTCCTTTCTGATCATATTTTATAGTGCTCTGTGCTCTTTTCAGGTAAACCAGTGATGATAGTGACAGAGTACATGGAGAACGGCTCCTTAGATACATTTTTAAAGGTAGGAATTAAAAATACTTTTGTTTTTGACAGTGTTATGTATACATTGACTGTAACATTGAGATTAAAATTGATCAACTTTAAATCTGTGTTTATAAATAGGATAGATAAAACTAGAGTCGAAAGATTGCATTCCAAAGCTAACTGTGGTTTGTAAAGTCTGTTCAGAAAATTTAAACAAATACAAATTGTGTGTCTCAGACCAGTATTTTTATTTAGGTATAGGCTAATTTGAACAATAAACAAAAGAAAGTGTGAAAGGAGGAAAGAAAAGAAGGGAGGGGAAAATCAAGAGAAGGAAAGGAAGATGGAGGAAAAGAAAAGATACACTGCACAGTAGCAATGCCCTTACCGTGCGTAGTGCCAAGCAGAGACAGGAAAGCCTCTCTGCACTTGTCTGCACGAAGCCCTAGTGAAGGTGTAGGAGTCTGCCTGTGCTCTTAACAGACATGAGGAAGAGACACTCCTGCTGTGGGCACAGCCAATCTACAGCAAAGGAAGACAGCCAGTGTTGTCAGGTCCGAGTTTTGGGAGAAGAAACTTTGCTTTTCTGTGCACATCTTCAGGTTTTTAAGTGTGGCAAATGACACTATTTAGAAAGTTGCATCTTTGAGACAATGCAGCACATTTATGTATCTAATTTAGCCCGGAGGAGATGGCAGGTTGTGGCTTCCTTAGTGTGGTTATTGCTGCTGACTAGGAAGGGTAGAGGGAGGGTTTTGAAGACCGTTGTAGGGGGCCATGCTGTAAACACGAGAGCTGCCAGGCATGCTGAACTTCCCTTGCTGTCTCCGTTCTCCACCTCATTCATGTTTTCGAGCTCTTCTGCCTCAAGGAGTCATGACATTCCTGTTTCCCAATCAGCATCAATGTAGCACTATGTGCCCACGTGATTGCACTAAATTGGATGCCTTTGATGGAAGCTACCAGCTCCTAGACTGCTAATATCTTCCTGGACACAACTCAGCTTTACCTTCTCTGTCCGCTGCTATAGATTCTCCCTTATCTCTGGACACATCATACATTAGCTCCATGTGCCTGTCCAGCTCATTTCTTTTAAATCACCTCCAAGTATATGCAGCATTAACTAAGGTGGGGTGCGGGTAATGAGCAGACCCCTCCAGTGACTGAGAGCAGAAGATTTATCATACAAAGAAGTAAATAAATATAGACAACCAAATGGGATGCTTGACAGGGATTCTCTAAGTGTTTCTCTGTTGTAACAGAAGATTATGCACTAGTTATGTAGTTTTCTAATATTGTCCATTCGCCCTGAGTTAGCAACTGCATATGGGTTTTGGTGGATGATAATGTTTATCTGGAGGTTGAAGAAAAATTCTTCCATGTTTCCACTTGTGCTTACTGGTGCTCGACTGGTACTTCTGATTACCTCCACAGAAGAACGACGGGCAGTTCACCGTGATTCAGCTCGTGGGCATGCTGAGAGGCATCGCTGCGGGGATGAAGTACCTTTCAGACATGGGCTATGTGCACAGAGACCTCGCGGCCAGGAACATTTTGATCAACAGCAACCTTGTGTGCAAAGTGTCTGACTTCGGACTCTCCAGGATCCTGGAAGATGATGCTGAGGCGGCCTATACTACAAGGGTAAGATCTGACGGAGCTCATTTCTGAAAAAACAGAGACTGTAGGCACTTGATTTTTAAAAATTTTAGAGGAAATAATAAAAAGGGCATTACTCTAACAAAGTTGAGAGGAAATTGCCCATAAGAGTGGAAAAAATCAAACATCCAATACTTTTCAATATATGAAAAAGCAAATATTTTTTTTTGTGGTACTGGGGATTGAACTCAGTGCCTGCACTTGTCAGGTGAGTGCTTATTCTACTGAGCTACAAATATTAAATTTTGATAAGTAAAACATTCACAATCTGTGTCTCAATATTTTTAGTAAAGGTACTAATTCATAATGCATATAACAATGTGAAAAACATATAAATATATCAATAAAAAGAACCTAAAGACAAAATCTCATATACTAACACATACATATGTATACATGCATATGTGAATATTAACTTCTGCAGCATTGTTTGATAACTTAAGTATCATCAGTGCAGTGTCCTCAACTGTAACATGAACACCATCGTGTCTGGGTCATACTTTTTAAGGATTTACATTGCAGGAGAAAGACTTATTCTTTTAAAAATATTGGATTTCCTGGAGATATTGCAATGGCTAAGTTTTTTAATACTAGGCAAACTACATATATGGAAAAACTGGTCACTAATTCATTGTCATAATTAATATCAACCTACTCTTTTCTTTCCCAGAAAGGTGTTTGCTTCTTGAATTGATTGGGTAAATAGTTGATAGCTTCTTTTGTAGAAAACTTGATATGACTATAGCATAATATTGTACTATTTCAGTTTTCAATCCCAATAATAAACAATATTTGTATAATTCTAAATACCTTTAATTTCATCAAGCTAAATATCCTCCATGTCTAAACTCCTTTGTGAAGATTTGGATTTATCATGTCTTTCACTTCTAACTTGGTTAACTTTGGTTTCAATATGTAGTAACCTTTCTATCACCTTTCCTTCTCAAGCTAGGTTTCACATGCACTCTTAATTTATTCAACATTTTATAATTACATTCTAAAAATAAGTTCTTTGAGTGATTATAAGGGTGTTTCTACGTTGTTTCTTTGTGACTCATGCATATTTGAAG
The DNA here is from genome assembly GCA_004027165.1 of Ctenomys sociabilis. NCBI lineage: Eukaryota > Metazoa > Chordata > Mammalia > Rodentia > Ctenomyidae > Ctenomys > Ctenomys sociabilis. Next base: position 30,940 of record PVKA01002089.1, read on the forward strand.
ATCTGTACTGTGCTAAAGGCCAAGAGTAATTAATCTAAGCAAACAAAGCCTTCCAAAGGCCTGCTTAGGAAATCAATATATTAATTGGTGGGGCATCTGTCCTCTAGACCTAACTATAATTGTCACTGTCTGCATTAAATGAAACCTCCTTGAAGAATGCTTGTGGTATTGGAGTTCACTTTATTGTTTGGCCTAAGTAAGACTGAGGTTATAAGAAAGTCTGTTGCTAGTATGATTGGTGGTGTCTTAGTTAAGTGTGAAGAGTGAATGCTTCAGGGCCAGAGCCAGCATCTTCATCCTGTAGATGTGGAAGGGGAGGAGAGATCCTGAGCCTTCCCAAAGGTAGAGTCTCTACAGTGCATGGTGGAAGACTGGAAAATTCATGAGGTGAGAAGATAAGGGACCTCTGAAGAGCACGAATGATACAGCAATCAGAGGACCAGGAGAAACACTGCAGGCTGAAGTCTAATGTAATCAAACTGCCACACTTCACAGTGGGATTTGCCTGTACGTTAGAGATGGTCACAACTCCCTGCATAGTTAGAGCTTGTGGTGCAATCCTGACTATAAATATTTCATTGATAAACATAAGTTTCATGAAAGTCTTTTTGTATTCTCTTTAAAGAACAAAAAATAATTAAAAAATAAAATGAAATTTAGAAAAAAGTTGCATTGATTATTTGTTATAATTCAAATGACTGAGACAAATTCAACCCTCCCAAATTTGAAGCATGACATTATATTGTAATTTCTTCATGCATCTTGAAAGTCTGGTTTATGACAGCAATTTATTCAAATTAAATTATTCTTTTCCTTTAAAATAGAAAGACCATTGGGGTCCTCTTTTTACAAGGAATTCTCCCTCTGTTTGTCTCTCTAATGTGTAGTTGCTTATATAGATGAATTAGTTGCTTATTTGCTTATGTTTGATATTAAGAGGAAAAATAATATACCATGCCTGAAAGGTAGACAGAAGAGTGTTTATTGTATGAAACAAGAGTTAACTGATGTAGCAGACCAGTTTTTCTACCATGTAAACAAAAGAAAATAAAATGAATATCATGGCAAATTTCTCTCCCGTAATCCAAGTTCAATACTTTTTAAACTGATCTAGTTAAACAGGCAGGCATACTATAGGTTGCACAGCTTAATGAAACAGACAATGTGCTATTAAGAAAGAAGAGAAAATCCAGTTGCAGATAAAACAGTGCTGAGGGGATGTACAACTAAGATTTTAATGTATCAGATTCTTCTGCTAGTAAACTTCTTAGGGTTGCATTTAACAACCCAGACTTCTACAAATTTCTATGTTAAAAAATAATTAAAAATCATGCAGAGAACACGAGTCCATGTTCTCTGTTAGGAAGCCCTGGAAGTGCATCTATTGATTCGCTTGACTGCCTACTCCTCCCTGCTTGGAGCTGTCTTCCTGAGGACCTTAATTGAGATGTGGGTCCTGTGTGTGTTCCGGGAGTCAAGCAGAATTTAAACTAGAAACCGTCCATCCAATTAGCGGTTAGTCTCCAAGTGCTTATGGGCTGGGAGACGTGAAGGGAGACTGCATGCTGTCAAACACATTCACTTAGAAATGCTACATCTCTTTCTAGATCTTTTCATGAGACAACACGTATCCCTAGATACCCTGGAAGCATGTGAGACTTTGAAATATTCTTTTTCAATTTTAGGGAGGCAAAATTCCCATCAGATGGACTGCCCCAGAGGCTATAGCTTTCCGAAAGTTCACCTCTGCTAGCGATGTCTGGAGCTATGGAATCGTGATGTGGGAGGTAGTGTCCTACGGAGAGAGACCCTACTGGGAGATGACCAATCAGGACGTGAGTATGAAAAGAGGATCTTTGTTGTCCTAATCTAGACACTCACATTTTTTTCATCCCTGAAAATTACAGTTTGTGGGAAAACATGAAATACTTTGCGTTCTCTGTATTGTTTCCTTGTTGAAGTAGCCTTTGTGGAGAAACTGCGCATGAGTTAGTACAAAAGAACAAACACCAGTCACTTAAAAGCTGTCCCTTTCTGGACAGTGATAGCTCTATTATATGATGCTTCCCCACCTTTCTGTCTGTGTCATTCTCAAAGATGAAAATGGAGCCCTCAAAAAATGAATCATGACAAAGTTTTATGATTTACATTTGATAAAAAACATCTAATTTGCCAAACCAAAAGGTTGAACAGATAGCTCAGTGGACTAAGAGCCTTCTTAGGCAAGATCAGGGACCCAGGTTCGATTCCTGGCTCCTACAAGCCATGCAGGCTCCATTCCGGGCATGCTGAGCGAGCACCTGAGACTGGGTATGGTGGCACATGCCTGGAATCCCAGCGCTGGGGGCTGAAAAGTAGGAGGATCACTGAGTATGAGCTGGGTAGTGAGAACCTATAACATACACATTAATTAACCCTCACTCCTTGATATAAAATTTTAAGTTTACTCACATATATATTTCAAGGTATTTTCCATAACTGCTTCACTCATGCTATGTGTAGTAGAAATGAATGATCGCATTTTTGGTCCACCATGTGGATTTTCTAGAATTGATCTAAATGGAAAGATAGTAAAGCAAAAGTGAGGCTGTTTGAGCAATGGATACTTCTTCTCTAGGGGGGCACTTGTGTGAGCATTCTCAGGGGCCCTGGTGAAACGACCCAAGCAGAGGAGAATGTTGATCTCCAGGTCCTCTCGCTGGCCCTCAGCACTGCAGCCACTGAGGCTCCCGCGCATGCACCTGCCTTCCTACTCGAACACACTCATGGTGGATGCTTTCTGGGGAGGCCTCTTCTGCGACTCCTGTTATGGGCTCTTTCAACTCTCTGTTTCTTCAAACTTTGAGACTGAAGGCCCAGGTCACACAGTAGGTTACCCTCAGCCCACTTGAGAAGGAGAGCAGTCACCCATGTGTCCCAGCTTTGCCCAAGAGTAGCGCCTGTTTTCTTCCCTGGGTAATTTTAAGCACAGAGCTGCACTGTAGCCAAGTGTGCTTCAGAGCCGGGCATAGTGTCACATGCCTGAATCTCAGCACTGTGCTGGAAGCTTGAGGAGCCTCAAGTTCAAGGCCAGCCTGGGTAATTTACTGACTTAGAAAGATCCTACGTGAAAATTATAGATAAATGCATAAATAAATAAATGCCATGCAGCTCAGTCAGAAGAACTTAAGTTCATACCTCAGTACTGTAAAAAAAATCATTCAATCCCTATTATATAGCAATTCATGTATAGTTACTTTAATATGCATATTATATAATAGTATATACATGTTAATGCATATATAGCTATATATGCATTTATATAACTATGCATTGATACATTAATATATACATATGTTTTTAATTTTATGTTTAAATAATCCCTTAGAAAGATGATATGATTACTCTTGCAGTGAAAGCTAAGGGTTAGAAGTTAAATGACATACATGGTTGTGCATGCCTGTAATCCCAGCACTTGGGAGGCTGAGTCCGGAGGACTACCATGAGTCCAAGGCCATACTAGGCTGCACAGTGAGTTCAAAGCCAACCCGAACTATAGAACAAAACTCTGTATCACAGAAAAAAAGCAAAAGGACTGTATTAAGCTTTCAAAAAGAAAAGTTATGCCAATAAAAGATTAACCTATTTAACCAACTTTTTAAAAAATCTAACCACAACACTGTCTCCTTCTAATAGTTTGAAATACAAATATATATGACTATTTTGGATTAATCTAGGTGATGCTAAGGTCTATTTACTACTTTTTCTTCTGATAAATGCCAAATGATTGCAAGTACTACAGGCTATGACATAATTGGGCTTCTGGAGTACCTCAAGGGTCATTTTAATGCCGTCATCAATTTAATTAGTGTACAGGTGCTTCACATCATTTTCAGTACTGGGGATTGAACCTAATGCCTTCATACCAAAGTATATACCAAGTCATTTTATTTTATTTTACTTTGTTAATTTTTCACACAGAATATCACTAAGTTGCTGAGCTGCCCCCGATGAACTCCAACTTGCAACTCTCCTGCCTCAGCCACCAAGAATGCAAGAGTGCTGGGATTAAAGGAGTGCTAAGCACAGCCTCAGCACTTTGCATACACTGCTGCTCCTGTCTATGGGTGCTGCGTGCAGGAGAAACAAACATTTACCCCATCACTTTCTAGTCAGTTCTCACCCTTGACATATTTTGAGTTCTGCTTCTGTCACTTAGAATCAATGGACTTCACCAACTGGTTAGCCCGTCATCCCGTCATTGACAGCCATGCCTGCAGTAATTACATCTGGAACAGAACATTTACAGGTTAGAGTGCAGTGCTAGGTGAACATTCCCAAGGGCAGCTGCTGTCTCCCTCTGGTTTTGCTCGAGTCCCTTGCTCAGCAGATCTGTCCTGTGCACTCTGCTGTGCTCCACGAGTCTTATCTTCTGAGACCACAAAGCTGACCTCATCAGTCAAGGGTTAGAGTAGAAGGATGCTGTTCCTTGAACAGCAGTGGGTCTGCTAAAATCCCATGGGTCGCTCCCAGGGGCGTGAGCTAGGCCAGGAACTCTTCTTATGAGTGTGCTGTGGGTTTGCTAAGTGTGCTAAACATTTGCTAATTTCCCATCTCCCCATTTCAACCTATAGTTTTCCTGAGATAATCTATGTCATGTGTAATGATTCTGTTTTTATCCTTTTTTTTTCCAATTTCACTTATTTAGTGCTTTATAGCATTTTTAGCATTAGTACCATCCAATGTCACGGTCATATGTGCTTTATTAGTTTGTATTACTCCTGTTTTCTAAAAATTTTTCCTGATGTCATCTATTTTAGTGTGTTGACATTTTTCTAAAGTTTTGTTTTAATTTATTGAGTAAAACACAAGAGAATGATAATTTAATATTGTTGGAAAAAATCAGTATCAGTTACCACTGTTGATCAGATTTTCCGAGATTATACAAGAAGTTTATAGAAAATGCTTATATACTTACAGATCTTTCTGCAATGTTTTCTTTCAAAGCAGTGTCTCTTGAATACAGTGTACAGTGAAAAAATACATGATTTCTTATTTTTCAACATAAAATCATGAATGGCTTTTATTTTTAGGTACAGCATCAAATGTGATATTCCCCAGTCTGTATTGAATTTTTTTATCCACACATGACAGATCAATTATAGTTGAAAAGCATGACCATTGACTATTTCTTTGGGAAAAAAAATTCTCAAAGAAGGTCAAGTATTGATTGGTCAGTTCCAAATGATATGCCCAATCTTATCAATATTCTAGATACTATCTGACTCTAAAATGCTTTTTATCATTTCATGCAGTATGACCTGAACCTCACAGGGGAGAGCTTTCTCTTTATTAGGCAGAAAAAATAAAACAGGAGTTTTCTTTTGGTTTAGAATTTCTGCTGCTATCATAGAGACAAACTGGAACAACACACAATGATCATAAACTAGATTGATTCAGATAAGTTGAAGTAAATATCAAATAATGAGTTATAATTCAATGTCAAGAATCTAAAGTGATAACCTGTAGTCAGGAGACATTTATTTATCAAAGCAAACATTTTGAATGCCAAAATTTTGCTGAATAAAAAATGGCAAGTTAAATACTTTATGTTTATATGTAGTGGTGTTTTGTATTTACTGAATGATGTATAAATACATTTATTCTAATAAGCACATAAATCCCAAAGGATCTTCAAGCTCATTTAAATAATCTATTTTTTCAATATCTTTATGTTAGAACTATTTTTCTCATTTGCAGATGTTTTCGCTACTTCTCCTTTCCCCATAAATGTTAATCCAGTGGCTTTTCACTACTTCCTTTGGCCCAGAGCTTCACTATGAGGTAGAAAGAACATTTCACTGTGCAAGATGGCAACTTACTTTGTATGGCATGTGTCTCTATTCCTTTTGTAAACAAATTAACAGGTGCTTATACATGTATGATATACCTGTTCATAAATGAGACACACACCTGCACTAAAGCAACATATATTATGATATTAGAATATTTTGCCTTAGGACAGAAGCAGAATGTTGTAACTAACAAAAGCGTAACTATGAAAATTTAGTTTTCATCCAAATACTCAAAATGATTAAGATTTGACAGCAACAAATTGTTCTGTGTCCCAGCCTCCATGTAATAATGTCTAAAATGAGCTCATGGGAATATTGCTTTCTAAATATTACTTTCTAAAATGAGCTCAGAGAAAATTACTTTCAAAATATAATATTAATAGTCTTCTAATGGTACAGCTGCCCTTGAGTGGAAGTAATTATTTTCAAAACTGGTATCATCTTAATAATTTTCAGCTATTTGGAAAAGTGATGCATAAAGAAATATAAATACTTAAACTCAAAATTTCTGTTTTTGCTGTTGAGCAATAGCAACAACGAAGAGAAAGCTTGGACTTCAGTCCAGTCATTTTAGATTTTTAAAACTCTTGATCAGGTTCTGTGACATACTAAGAAAAAGGTATACTCAATGTATCTTTAAAATTCTGAAAATAAGCAAGACATCATTTAATTGTGTATAAGTTACATTTATTTCTAAATGTAAAGTCACCTGGAACTGATTAAGTTTAAGAGAGTGGAAGTAACATCCAAGATCAAATAACTTCCTGCTTAGTGCCTCTGGCTTCCCTGTAGAAGGAGCACCACTCTTGGTAGTGTGTGGAGAGGGGGCTGTCAAGATTCCAGGGCTGGGCCGTAGGACAGAATTACTCCAGGGAATGTACACATCATATTGTGTGCAGAAGAGGAAAGGGTTAAGGCATGTACCATCCTATGGGCTTGGCCCCACCTTGTAACTACTTGCTCATTTGAAAATTAACCTGGGCCTTTAGATGGAGTTAATGTCCCCCGAAGAAGGTGTCTCTGTGTCCCAGTCACCTTACATTATATCTAACCTTGTAGAGACTCAGCACCTTTCAGGACTGTTACATTGAAGACCAAGCTTCCAGGACACGAGCCTCTGGAGGACAAAGCATTTGCAGCCCACAGAACTTATTAAATTAGCTTGAAATGGAATAAATGATTAAATGGATTTATTTTGCAATCATACATAAAGACTAGCAGCTCTGAGAAGAAAAGAAAACCTTTTTGCTATTCTATTTTTAAACAAAGTCACTATGGGAAAATGTGTTACTGAATAGCAGCTGTGGGATACTAGCACATTACGACTTAAGCTAGGTTTTTTAAATAATTTGTCTAAAAGAGGGAAAATATATCATGTTTGATACTTTATATTAAGATAATTTGTACTGACCATATAGCTGTTAAAGCATTGGCATCCTATCAGCAATGGGAAGTCTTTTGTTCTTTTTTGTGGTACTGGAGATTGAATTCAAAACCTTGTGCTTGCCAGGCAGGTGTTTATGCCATTGAGCTATATCCCCTACCCAGAAAGTCTTATAATAAGCAAATTAAATAAATTAATTTGCATAAAGAGATACATGAAAATGGAAATTTTTATTTCTTTAGTATTTATTTGGTTACTGAGACCAAATGTTTTCTCAAAATTTATTTAGTATTTTCATTATTTGTTTTTGACAGCTTGGGTTAGTATCTACTTCTTATTTATTTTTAAAATCAATTTATTTTCCAATATACATGATGTATTATTGCTTCGATATGTTATAGTTGTTGAAAGGAATTTCTTCCATGGTCTGTACTTTAATTGCTTCTATTATCTTTTAGTTAACTAAGGTGCCGGTGGCTGAGGTCCTTGGCCTATAGTTACCCAATTATTTCTTTAGCTGTTTATTTCAGAATCCTTGAATAATTTTTATTTCCCTGTCTTTGCTTAATGACTGGTGCTGCTCAGGAACTTTTATTATACTCTTTACCCACGGAGATATAAACTACACCAACTTCAAGCTGTGCTCGGGCTCTGATCACCTTCCCATTTATGCCATCAACCCCTGACGTCTCCTGTGCTCTAGCCAGATTCCTGTTAATGCCATCTGGGTGATTCCTGTCACCTGAGATGAAAGACTCCCCAGATTACAACTGACAGCATTTCCTTACTCTATTAATCTGCTCACCTCAAGTTTAAAAAAAGAACAATTCATTGTGCAAAGATTGAGCCTGACCTCTGTGCTCCCTCCTTCAGTGCCTGAAATCCACTGCTCAGTCTTCTGCCCATCTCCCCAGCATGTGCTCTAATGTTATCTCCTTTAACATGGAAAAGGTGCTTTCTTTCTCATCCTTGAAAAGCATTCTTGTGAAGTTTCCAACCTAATAATTTTTCCATTAATTATTCCAAATCTAAATTATTCACAGCAAAGTATAACTTTGTAAAGATACACTCATAATAGGATTTTCAGAAACATGACCATTAATAGTTTTCAATATTCAAATGTTCAAAACTGCATAAAAACTGTATTTTCATATTTAATGGCATAAACAAATCTCTTCAAGATTTAGCAATGCTGATGGCAGCAGGAATATTAAAAGGTTTTTGATGCAAACTTCACAATTCGGCTGATACTCACATGTGTGGTTATATTTAAAGCCAGTGATGGTTACACTTCCTGTTCTAGTAGACACCATTCATAATTCCTGATGGGAATCAGTAGATAACAATAAACAGTCAGACCTTGACATTATTAACTGATACATGAGACAGTTATGCTAATTTAGTCTTTGACTTATTCATTATTTTCCACCCCAAAGGCTCTTCTGAAGGAAAATTGCAGTTCTATGGCTTTAAAAATGTGACTTTGCACATAATTTTTCATTAAAAAGACATTAACTTTTTAGAGAAATCATTAGAAAATTTAATCTGTATTTGATTCCAGAATGTAAAGATAAATAAAACATGAAGCCTGTATTTTATGTCAATTAATCTTACAAATCACACTTCACAAAGATTTTAGACAAAAATGAAATCCATTTGTTTAGTTTACAATATGGGAAGAAAATCTGCCCTTGTATACTGTGAAACTGTACCTTATTTTTCCCAGCAGATGAAAACGGTCATGGATTTTTTTAAAAAAATTACTGATTCTAGTTATTATTCGAAAAATCATAATGAGAAATGAAGCCGTCGGATGTGGGTGGTTTCTGGGCTGCTTGCGCTAACCATGTGATCCCCGCGGGCCGGCTCTGCCTCGCCCTCTGCAGGTGATCAAGGCCGTGGAGGAAGGCTACCGGCTGCCCAGCCCCATGGACTGTCCCGCAGCCCTCTACCAGCTCATGCTGGACTGCTGGCAGAAGGACCGCAGTAGCAGGCCCAAGTTTGAGGAGATCGTCAACATGCTGGACAAGCTGATCCGCAACCCAAGCAGCTTGAAGACATTGGTGAACGCGTCAAGCAGGTACAGGGCCTGACCTGAGTGCTTTTCTTGAATGTTTCTCAGTGTTCTGAAAGCCACAACATCTTACCAGTTAATTAATTCTTATGTAAGCCAATCTATGACATGAATATATCTGAAGGCAATTTTTGCATAATACTGAGCCTGATGATTTGGGAAATATAAGTAATTGTACTAAAAAAGCAACCAGCCCTCACCTAATAGTGTAAAGAGCCAAATGAAGAAAAATGCATGGTCACTAGCAGGTGGCATTCATCAATATGCAAATGGTGTACAGTATTTGCATGGATACATTTTGGGAAGGAAAGTAAGAATATAGGAAATGGCCAAAGGAATACTAGTATGTTTTAAACCAGAATATTTAATGACATCATTTCATTTCTTTAAAATATTTACTGTCTGCATTAGAAATATAAATACCTTTGAATGTTCTTATTTTATGAACTAAGACAACTAGAAAGATCCTTTTGTTCTTACCAGTTGTCCACAGATAATTAATTGAACATTTAGTGTGTAGTTTCAACAGGATTTAAAGCTGATAAATAAGTAATATCATGGTCCAAATTTGTGTGAGCCAATGATTATATTTTGTACTTTTCATAAATAGCAACACAAATTCACTTAAGTAATGTCATGTAATTATGAAGTATGCTTTCCTCTTTATCTAAAAAATTACTTCTTATTTTTTCTAATGTTAATCAATTTGGTTTCAAACTAAAAATTTATTAGGTGATTTTCAGTAGACATGGAGTTCCCTGTTTTACAAGAAATACTGCTATGCTGGTCTCAGAATTAGCTGACTGTTAGCATGAACTAAATGGAAACTGTTTATAAAATTACACAAGTTTTCTGATTTTGACATACCATTAATTTATGGGGCACAAAAGTCATCTTAATTACAAATGAGGAATTAATCTTCTGAATTGTTCAAGCGTCATTGGCTTTCTGTGGTAGCAACTGGAGAATGCATCTTCTTAGTAATTCTGCCTTATGTTGCTCCCTAAGTATGTTTTTAAAATTGTTTATAGCAATGTAAGATATAAAGCCTTCCTCTCATCTGCTTGTCTGAATTATGTTGCTTTGTTAAAAATGGGCCTAAGGGGCAGAAATAACAAAGAATATTCTTAATATTCTAACTTTTATTAATTTACTTCACTAACCTTATTGTAAGGTGACAGCAGTATTTTTCTTAAAAAATGGTTATATTTTTCTTATTGTAGTTAAAATTTTCTTGGCAGGATTTTTTTCCATATTTAGGACAGAGTCTATAGGATCTCACTATATAGATCAGACTTGCAGTGGTTCTCCTGTTTTCAGCATCCCAAGTGCTTGGATGACAGGTGCATGCCACCACACCTCGTCTAGATCGATTGCCATCTCAGCATGCCCTGAGGGGTGGGACTGGCCTGGCATGCTGGGGATCCAACCCCAGCCACTGTGCTCCACCTGAGCAGGCATTTTAGTCTGCTGAGGTCTCAGGCTAACCCTGTTGCCAGGTTTTAAGTAGGTTTGGCTTTGGGGCAGGAACATAGCTCAGTGGTGTAGTATCTGCCTGGGCATGAGGTCCTGAGTTTGATCACTGATATTCTAACAAACAAAATAGTTTTAGCTTTTAAACTATACCACTCATTTCTCCTCATTTATTCATGTGCAAATCTTAATTCTAGAGGATGACAATTCCAACTTCATTTTTTTTTCCCTTTCCATTGCTTCTGTGTCACAGATTTGGTGATTTCAGTAGCTGTCTGGATGCATTCGTATATGTGTCAATAGTTTGAAGTTTTCTATTCCATGGATACTGCTGTTTACCTTGGACTCTCCTTCCCAATGTTGTATTCTAGACCTTCCTAGTACAAAACATTGTAATACTGTTAGAGTTTCTTCTTCAGAGCCCTACTCACCAACTTATTCCTTTTATGTTTCTGTCCCTAATAATTTTTTGAGCCTGCTGTTTAATGGCCACAAATCACTACAGTTCATTCATTCATTCATTCATTCATTCATTCATTCATTCATTCATTCAGCAAACATTCCTCTTTGCCTTTTGTGTCATTCTGAGGGCTAGGAGCCAAGAATAAGGCATGAGATAATCCTAAGTATCTGCCAATACACTGCTGGAGGAGAGACTGAATCCTCAAAATAAAAACCTCAAACAGAAATTTTTTGATTGGAAGAGGAGAGTGGGAATAGTATTCAAGATGATCAAAATTAAGAAACATCATGTACAGAATCTAAAATTCCCTATGATGAGTATGATGTTATGCATATCGAAACTGTACCAAGAAACTTAATTAAAAAAGGAAAGAAAATGATCAAGAGGGTAGAATGCCTATGATGGGGAGCACTACGGGTACCTTGGAATAAAGCCAGGAGGAAGAGGCCAAAGTTACCCCATGTGCAGTATGCGAGTAGACAGGGCAGTATGAGAAATGACAGAGGAGGAGGCTGAGGACAAGGAAAGTGTGAAACACTGCCTCACTTCCTGTCACAGGTGCACTTTGGTAGCAAGTGGGAGTGGAAAAGACGAGGAGTGTGTTTTGAGGTATGGTTGGATTACACTATTGTTAGAAATATGAAATGTCAAAGGAGACCTGTGGCTATAAGTGAAATCTAGTCTGGAAATAAAAGTGAGAAAAACAGTTACTATTTGAAATTATAAAACTGGGTGAAATAATCTAGGGCAGAGTGGAGTTATAGTTTGGAAGAAGATGTAGGGCCAAGGCCTGATTTCCTGAAAATTTTCAAATCAGCAAAAGGAGTAAAAGGCCACGGAGATTGTGGAGAACCCAGAAGCACACAGTATCATGAAAGCAAAAGCCAGGGTGCATACTAATGTAAAAACTGGTGAGCTGGAATGGGACTGCAAGTGGGAGGCGGGAGATACATGTTTGTGAGAGATCAGTCATCGTAGGCATTGAAAAGCATCCAAATGTACTTTGTCACTGCTAACACCAGTCAGAACAATTTTTATAGAATTAACATTGCAGAAACTGAAGTTGTTTGAAGTGCAAGTGGGAATGTGGGAAAGCCCACAGGACATAAGAGAAAGGCAATGACATTATGGTGTGCCTTACAGTGGGAATGTATTTAGTTGATCACCATTCACAGGCATGTAAATTAATTCTGATGTTTAGGTACATATTTTTATTTTTATCATTTTTCCTGATCACATCCTTAGGCTACAATTCTAGAAATCATCGCCATCATTATCATCGTAATATTATTTATTATTATCGGTCAAGGAGTCCACATTTAGTAGAATAAAAATCATACCTATGTTTTTGTTGATTCTGTTCAGTTATTATATGTATTTGGAATTACATTTCATTTTCTAAGTCCTGCTTCTTGCTTCAGGTGAACTAGTAATCATCCTTACAGAAAAGCAGAAAATGAAGCATTAAATGGCTGCTAGAGTGTCTGAGAAATGAACTTAGGGGTCCTCTAAAAATAATTGGCTTTGAAAAAATTATTCAAAACATCTGTATTTGGCAGCACTTGTAAAGAAAACAGTAGGTGAAAGTAAACATATCTAAATAAGTCTATGAAAAAGTTTAATATACACTAATTTAAATCAACTTTATGTGCTCACAAAACTGAGCAAGATGTAGAGAGCTCTTTCCTCTGTCTCCGGCCTCTGACCTACAAAGCCTTCTCTTATCCATCAGCAGTGTCTCCTCCAGAGCAGTACACTGACAACCCTACCTGGACACATCATTATAACTAAGGGTCTAGCTTCACATTAGGCTTCACTCAGTGTTGTGTATTCCATGGGCTTAGGGAAATCTGTAATTATCTGTCCACCATTACCACAGCAAATATCAGCGTTTTGTCACTGTAAAATTCCCAAGTACATGCATTCCTACTCTATGAAATTTGTTATTGTTCTGTTTCATAGAAATTTACTGATTAGCCTATTATGAGACTGTCTTCATGATGCATTATAAAATACTTGGTGCACTGAGATTGTGTTCTCCTGTATTGTGAATTTTTTGGTTCCAAGGTATTATTTATATGAGTTGACATTTCAGCAGACAGTTTTAGAAAAGACATGTGATATTGTGTGTTGTGTGTTGTAGAGCATCCAGTCTTTTGGCGGAGCATGGATCCCTGGGGTCTGGGGCCTACCGATCAGTAGGTGAATGGTTAGAGGCAATCAAGATGGGCCGCTATACAGAGATTTTCATGGAAAATGGATACAGTTCAATGGACGCTGTGGCTCAGGTGACCTTGGAGTGAGTAATTTTTCTGCTAATCTTTGCACAATTGCCAGGGCTTAAAAAAAATTGCTCAGAACCCAGTCTGGATGAGATCAAGGGAAACTGTTCACCTGTGTCCATGTGCGGTGGCTTCCAGGGAAGCCTCCCCCTCCTTAGCCCGTATTGTTACCACCTGCATGGTCTTGCTCCCGTGGCCAGGATCTTTGCTACTTTGCTTCAAATAAATAGTATTTGAATAATGGAACTAAGAGTTCCTTGGCAAAGTACTGGTATTTTGTGTTGTGGAAAAGATCTTTTCTTGGCAGAATTTTATACTTGTTCTATGTTGAATGTAAATACCAAACAGAACAAACTGTAAGCACAATTGGTGTGGCTATGCTATCCAACAACAGGACGGATTCCTGAAGTTCAGCTCTCTGTGACAAACACCCAAGTCATGAGTCGGGCAGGAATGCCACCTCATGGCTGAGTGGTACCCCTTAGATTCCTAAGATCCAAGACTATATCACATCCTGCCTCTGATGTATCATTTGGTACAATCTCAGTGGAACCAATTGTGCCCTTTCTCCTGTGCACGTTTAAGATGAAGTTTATTAAATCTAATGAAATGAAATGTCACTAGAATTCAATATGAAATTATTTAAGGTTGTAAGTTGTTTGTATTTTATTCTATACTCTGTATATGTGATTATTTCAGCCTAATTGTTATTTGTGAAAACTAACTGTCCTTATGGTGGTTCCATCTAGGTGACATGAATAATAATAATAATAATAATAATAATGTTTTAACCTGTGAATATAATAACATGCTTCATATTACTTACAAATTCAAAGGTTAAAATATTGAACTCCAGTCTCCTGCTTGCCAGGCAGGTGCTTATGTTGTTGAGCTATATCTCTGGCCTCAAAGGTTAAAATATTGTTGTAAAGATTAGAACATGTTAGATTGTCTAAGTCACTAAGCCATAGTTGTCACTTCATTTCTTCATTCCGTACACATCGGACAGTTCTGTACTCTTCTGACATTCTCTGATTCACTGAATCCACTGCTGATCTCCACAGAAGGTAACAGGGTACCATCATTATCACAACGAATGTCAGACTGTCGGCTTTCCCTTCCTTCACATCAAAGGCTAAGCAGACCTAAAACCACAACTCTCTCCGTGCTTTTTAAATGCATTCAATGTCATTCTTACTGTCACTACCAAATCATGACTACCTGATGACATGTACTTTCTGTCCATTATTTCTTTGGACAGTCAAAGAAACTCATATGTGGTCTATTTAAAATAGTATGCTGAAAAATTTACTGATAATGTCAAGCTATTTTTACATGACTGCTATTTAATTTTCAGTAAAATGGTCATTTTAATTTATTAAAGTCATTTGTCATTTTATATTAAAATGATACTGTAGGTATTTCTTTTACCCAATGTCAGATTACTTGTAAATATATAATAAAATTATTTGCATTAAACGATGTCTCTTTTTTATTAAAGTAGTGTATATTCATATGTAGCTAGATCTACATTTTTGTTGTTCACTTTACAGAAAAGTTTTAATCATAAAGAATGGTTTTACATTTACTGCCTATGTTTTACTTTATTTCTTCTGGGGCCCCTAAATAATTTAAATACCTCTGTGTTATTGTTCCTCCTGTTCTTATGTCATCGAATTCCTTCCTCTTTGCCTTCCCCTAAGTTTCTCTGACCCCCGATTCCCTTCGCTGTGCTCTTTTCTTCTCCAGCCCTAACTTCTGTCTTCTCCCGTTTGGCAGCTCCTCCGTTCTTCCTCCTATAGAGAATCTGTCTTTAATTCCCTTATTCTGATCAACCAGGAAGATGAAACAAGTGCCCCAGGGCAACTTCCTTTTCTAATACTGACAACTGTTTCACTCTTCTGGACTCAGGATGATTACAGAAGTCCAGAAGTGTGAAACACTCCTAGGAGTTGGGCCAGCGAATACTAACTCCAAGGAAGCTAATTTCTCAGAAAATCCAGCACCATTCAATGTGTGTTTTGGTTTATTTTGGTTTAGATCACAGTTTTCCTAATTGATAAGAATGTATTTATCAAGTTATGTTAATTAACAAAATAAGAGGTAATCAGTAATTTATGTTTTCAAGAGTTAAAACAAAATCATTTGTCTGTTTTTTTAATGCTCTACCAAAAGAAACAAAAGCT
This sequence comes from Ctenomys sociabilis, assembly GCA_004027165.1. NCBI lineage: Eukaryota > Metazoa > Chordata > Mammalia > Rodentia > Ctenomyidae > Ctenomys > Ctenomys sociabilis. Next base: position 46,636 of record PVKA01002089.1, read on the forward strand.
AGTCTTTACTAAGATCTACTGTAGTTGGACAGGATAAAAGTATTTTCAGCAGACAACAAAAACAGTATCTCAAAACATCTTGATAACTTCACTCAATCTTCGTCCAATATCTCATATTAAATTTAGGAAGCCTATATAATTCTTCTTATGTAAGAAACAAGGTGTCATGAAAATATAAAACATTATTCTCAGAATTATTGTCATGGGCTCATAAAACCTGAGAGTGGAAGAATATAGTTGTAGCTATTTTATTTTATTTTTTGGAGGAACTGGGGATTGAACTCAGACCCTTGCACTTGCCAGGGACACTGTTATTCTCCTGAGCCATCTCCCCAGCACTTGGAGTTCTTTTAAATGGTTAAAAAATGTTAGGATCACCTTGTACAAAGTGAAATGCTCAAGTGCCACATATAAAACACTTTTTTTAATAATTTGTAACATCGATTATACTTTTGTAGGTTTAGAGTAAAAGCAAAAATACAGTTTGTCACAGACATATACTTTAGTTAAAAATTTGTCCACGGAAGTTGTTGTATAGATTATTCAGCAGTGTATTTGGTTTTTGTGAATGTGGAAAAAATAATATGTAAGTCTTGGAAGCAAAGCATGTTAAATGAAAGTAACTTTCAAAGGCAGATATTTTTGTCTGTTGATAACTGTTTCATAACCATGTGATCATATACGCAGTATTCATATTGGGACAGAATGTTGTGTCATTAATGGCAAAACTGTACTCTCATGTGTAAGAGCAGTGAGTTGTGTGAGCTTACCTTGGGGCAAGTTGAAAAAGAAGATAATCACTGCTTTTTCAGCTTCTTGTCAAAGCCAGTGCTGTCAAATTTTGCTTACTGGGAAAATGAGCAAAATCCATGATCTTCAATGTTATACCAATTACGTACAAACTGAGCAGGTCATTATTCTCATTTAATAGAAGAAATCATAAGCTACAATCAATGTTTTCCAAATCTAAAGCCAAATTTTCATAGGCTAACTCAAATAGATTTACTAGCTTATTTCAAAAGCCTATCCAAAATTTAGAATACAGCATGCACAAGAGACCTCCATTTTCTACATAATTAAGTAAAAACTCCAAGTTCACATTCTATCTATTTAAATTTATCTATTTAAAGCTATCCACAAGCCAGAGTTAAATGTCTTCTTGACTGCTGTGCATATATTTATTGCATAGTACAGCTACACAAAATGATTAGCAGAGTATTTGAAATAAATACACAAAAACAAGTACACAAACACATGACAAAACTATACCAAAAACATTGCAGTCTTATTACCGTTGCTCCTCCATCAGCTGGTATTGGTGGGCTAAGCTGAACAAGATGTAAAGCAGAAGGGAGAAGAATGACCCAAGAATAAGTGATCCACTGATGGATACATGTTTTCCTGCATAACCAGCAGCTGGCTCCCACATCAGCTAGGTGCCTCTTACTAATCTTTATCTTCCTGTTTTACCAGTTTAGCATTATAATTTGCAATGACAATTTATTGTTATTGCCAGATATCATGAATTGTGTTTGAAAAGATGCTAAATGTAATGCCAACAATGTCTTTTTATTCTAATTTGCAAATTTTCTTGAGCTATTGTCAACAAAATACAAAGTATTTTTATATAAAAATATTATTCTCATTATGCTTAGATTTATAAGCCTATGCTTAAATGCAATTTGTTATCTTTTAGAATTGACCTGGCAGTGCTTCCAATGCTATGTAGCCATGGTGAAATTAATATAATATTGATGAAGGAGACCCATGTAAAGGTACCTATAAAATTTTGCATACAGAAAAGAGAGGTGAAAAATAGAATAATTGGTGCCATTTCTAAATATTTCTTTAAAATTTATTGCATAAAGTCACAAATTTCATTATAAAATAGTTTCTTTTTTCTGAATTTTCCCTAATTATTATTGCTAATCTGATCAATTATCACATACATTATACAGTAACATGAGAAGTAGAGGAAAAGCAAAAAATGTGAGATAAAACAACATAAAATACATTGATGTATTCATCAGTGTTGAGATCTTTAACCTTTGTAGTTTTGTAATGTCACTTCAACTTTCATATGTAGTATAAAACAAATATTAAACAGCTTTAAAACAATATATATAATGCTATGGAGAAGACTAAATTTGTTATTTTCCACAATTTTTTTTTCCAGAACCGGAGATTGAACTCAGGCCCTTGTGCTTGCCAGGGAAATGCTTATTCTACTAAGCCATCTCCCAGGCCCCTCTCCCAACATTTTCATTAAAATCACATTGCATACAAGTATATGTACTTATAAGCATGATGTTTTCTAAACTTCTGTGCATTAATTTGGTGGCTGTGAAATCATATATAAGATGTATAACAAAGCTGCAGTATTCCATCAAACACATATAGAATTTATTGCAATGTGTAAAATGCAATGATAAATTTTTATTATTCTATGACTCCTGAGGACAAGATAGAATGGGACCAAGTGGGAAAAAAGAAAAGAGAGAAAGAGATGAAGAAAAAGATCCTTTTAATAGTCTGTTTTTATGCACTTGAACAAAACATTAAATAATAAATTAGCTTGAAATGAAATGCTATGTACAGTATAGTAGAAGGCTAAAACAAACTTAACTCAAAAACTATTTGTATGGAATGTTTTCAAGTACTAAGCATTTTTCTGTGCCCACATGTATTAACTAAATATAATTATCAAAACATTCATTCTTTAGCACTGACAATATTGAAAAATTGTCATCTTTTGTGGTTAAATCATTTCAAGAGAAAAAAAAATCACATTTATTTTTAATATGACAAGTTAAGGCCCTGGATATAACTTACATAAAACTAGTGATAGTTTGATAGTTTTTGGGCCAAGTGAGTAAAGTATGACATAGGGAAGTCAAAGGTGTGCATGGTCCTTCAAATTAACGTCTTGGTATTGTATAAGAGGAATCCATGCTGTTTGAATTAGAAAACTTATAAATTTTGTTGGGGCTTGGTCGTTAAGAATAAAATGTAGGGGCCATGGAGATGGCTCAGTAGAAATAATGTTTCCCTGGCAAGTTCAAGGGCCTGAGATCAATCCCTGGTTCCACAAAAAAAAAAAAAAAAAAAAAAAAAAAAAAAGACTAAAATGTAATGATTATTCTCAAACTACTGTTCCTTTTAATGAGTAGCAATGTGCTTCATGTGTGTGGCTAGGTTCCCCTCTGTACTTGCCAATGTAAATCCCTGACTAGGGACAACCCACTGTCAGGGCCTCCTCCTGTCACTCTGAAACAGAAGCTTTCTATCAATGAATTCTTCCTGCTCTAAACAAATAAACAAATAAATTAATTAATTAATAAATGGATTCATGACTGTTGCCTTATTAGTTTACAAAGTCTCTCGTAAAGTGTGTGTTTTATAATATAACTTTTCTTCTTGATTGAATTTTCTGTTAGAGACTTGTTTTCAGGTTAAAGTTTTTTAAAATTCTCCCAGGTTTGGCACATTTTGATACCCCATATGCACAATACTTCATGACTCATCGAATATGTGGAAACCTGAGAAAGTTAATGGAAACTGCCATAAAATATACAGGACGTTATTATAGTTTCAATCAAAATATATTTGCACAAGGGACTGGGGAGATGGCTCAGTGGAATAAGCACTTCCCCAGCAAGCACAAGGGCCTGAGTTCAATCCCCGATTCTGTCAGAAAAAAAAAAAAAAAAAAATATATATATATATATATGTGTGTGTGTGTGTGTGTGTGTGTGTGTGTGTGTGTGTGTACAGTTCCCTTCATCAGACACTTCCTTCATTTGAAATTTAAGTATTTACTGGTATATTTAGAGGGTCTCATTTTACAGATGAATTTTTTTTTATTTATTTTGACATGCTTTGCTCAAAATAATAAGAAGTACGAGTTCAGACTCTGGTTTTGGTCCCACTGCTATTACCTATTAGCTGTGTTATGTACCCAAGTGACATAAAGTCTCCAAACCTGTGTATCCTAAACCACAGAAAGTAATCTTATACATATAATATGGTTTTCTATCATGCCTGAGGAACATGTCTACAAACTCTTACTGCCTATATTTATGTTTAGTGACATTCCCACCCAGAGAAGCTTGGCCTTCAGAACATCAGGCACCATGTGGAGACAAGATGTCTCTTGCTAGGCAGCACAGTGCAGGGCAGTGCTGCTGGTCAGCCCTGTCAGACACTGCTAAAGACTTTACAGTGTGCAAGACTATCGCCAGCAACACAGGCTTAACCCCGAGGCAAAGCTGAGAAATCCTGATTTAGCTGAAAAAAGATATGATTAGATTCAGGCCTGTTTTATTTCTAATTTAGTCTATAATTATCTATTAGGTAGTCATTTTCATTATTGTACTAAAATTGATTTCGTTTCAGAGTGACTTTTGCTGATTATTAAGCTGCGCTAACAGATTCTCTTCCATGCTATGTTGTTATTGTTTTCATATTGTACTCTACTGTCTTGCAAGTATAATAATTTTGACTGTATCAATAGCAGTGTTTTATATTATCCTCCAAAACTCCCATAAGAAATAGAGGAAAAGAAATACAAAACTTTATTTCAATATGCAATTTTAATAATAATTAAGAGACTGCACATCCTTTAATTTGTATTCTGTAATAATTCAGAAATCTTATAATTTAAAACTATTCAGTTTAACATTAAATACTTCTGATGTCATTGTCTCCAATTCACTTTAATTCTAAGAAAATCTAAAAAAATCTATGAAAGCGCTAAAGTGCACTATTCCTTTTTTAAGCCAAATGAATTCAACAAAGTAAGAAAATCTCATATGACAAACATCTTTTCATTTAGAATTGTGAACTGTTAGTGCTCATGTTTTTCTATATTTGATGTGTGTTATTCTCCAAATCTGCATGTATTATTATATTTCATGTATGTATTATAGAGAAATATACAGCATTCATAAATATATCATAAAATAACACTCTACAAACATGAGCACTTACTGAGTTAATTTCCCTAATACATTATGTTGGTTTACAAATTAAACATTTGTAGTCTTCTTTTGACTAATAATTGTTTTGCAAAATGATCGAACAGTATCTTGGGGGGCTGTTTGCTAATGCATAATCTTCAGAATGCTTAGCATGTCATAGAATCTATATGTCATTTAAAGAAAGAAAGGTCTCATACTTCAGATCCCAAGTAAATATATAAAACTAAAAATTATTGTTAAAAGAGCAATGTAGTAATTGATTATTCCCTTGCATTATTGTTTTTTTATAGAGATTATATAGAACAAGGCATTTAAAGGCTTTGGTTTTCAACTTCTTAGCTGTAAATTGTTTCGGTTACAAACTTTTAATAAAACAAAAGTCGTATACATATTGCAGGTCCATATTTTCATAACTGTTCATTGAAATTATATCTTTAGAGTTCAGTAACTGTTGATAGAGTAAGCAAATTGGTTTCTTCGATACTCTGTGATATTTAAATGATGATGTTTGCAACCAGGGACCACTACGTACTATGTCATCCCCTGTTATAAATATTAACTTGATTGTACATTGATTTTCTTTTCAAGGTACAATTTTAGTCACTCTTTAAGAAATTGGACCCTGAATGTCCAAGTGGGGTCTGTACTCACTAGACTCTGCAAAAGGTTGGCCAGCGTGAAATGTTGAAGTGTGCTACAAATTGAATCCGTACAGACTCGCAATGTGTGCTTTCTTCACGCAGGGATTTGAGACGTCTGGGAGTGACTCTTGTCGGTCACCAGAAGAAGATCATGAACAGCCTTCAAGAGATGAAGGTGCAGCTGGTAAACGGGATGGTGCCACTGTAATTCCCGCCCCTGTCACAGCTTCAAGGGAATGCTTCTGCACTTTGTAAACAGCCCTGAGATTTATTTTAATAGTAAAAACAGGGGGATAAAGGGAAAAGCAGTGTTTTCTCAACCTTAGGAGAGCATTTGCCTCAGGCAGAGAACATACAATCGGTGTTCTACTAAAATCTCCAAATCTTCCTCTTAGCGTCTTCGTTATCCATGAAGCAAAGTCTAACCTGCATAAATAAGAAATAACATGTTAGTAGATATTATCTTATGTTACAATTACAACAAAAGCTTGCCCACTACTTCTACTAGGTTTTATACATGACATATATACAGCACCTTCCAAGACTGAATTTAAGGCAATCCCTGTAGGAACTCCCAGGGATCTACTTGAAAGGACAGGCTTCATAGCCAAGTGCAGGCTAAGAAATGCTGCAGTTTACGGAAGTTTACTTCAAGTCTTAAATGTCTGTGTAAGTGTGTTGAAGAGCAATATGATTAGATTCATCCTTATACATATCTTCTTTTGTAATTTTGAAACACTACTACACGGTATTAAGTTATAGAGACTACATTACAAACATATTGCTTGATCAAGGAAAAGTACAACAGGGTGCATATTTATTTTTCAATGTTGCTCTTCTAGAGACTATTAAGTAATAAATCTGTACATACTGTATAATTTGCAATACACTCAGAAAAGGACTGAAGTTGGAGTTGTGTGTGCTTGCACAAGTGTGTGTTATCATTCTGCTTGCATTTTAAACAGTGTTTTACTTTTTGTAACAAAAAAGTACCATTTTACGGAGTGTAATATGAATGATACAGAAGAAAGCAAAAAAAAAAAAAAAAAAAAAAGAAAGAAAGAAAGAAAGAAAGAAAGAAAGAAAGAAAGAAAGAAAAAAAAAAAAGGAAGGAAAGAGAGGGAAAAAAAATACATTTACCCCAAGTGGGTGTCTTTTTCTCTCCTGTATCCAATGCCACTAATCTCTTTCTTCAGTAACAGGAAGTGTCTGAAAGATTATATTCCCCTCTGGCTTTTTAAAACACTTTGCAATGTCTATGACAATGCAGTTCCTCGAGTCATTAATCTTGCAGCCCTGTAAGAAATTCCACCTTTTTGAGTCCCAGAGAATATCTTGTCAAGCAGATTTGACAGCAAAGGGCACTTTTTCCGTGGGATGTGAAAGGATTTAACTGCTTTCTTCTGTTAATGTTGCTAAATCCAGACCCATAGCACTAAGCCTCTGCCTTCAGTGTTAAGCTTTCAGAACCATTTCCACTCTTGCTGATCCCTTGAGTTTTGTTACTAAGGTAAAAATGGAATGATTAAAAGTAGATAGATATACAGATACATATTTCCTATAATCTGCTAGGAACAGAAAGATGAAAAATATATACTTTTTTTTTCCTTCAGAATCTTCTGTTTCAAGACCTGATATCTGTCTCGTGGATGGCATTTTAAGTTGGTAATTTCTCTTTGTATTTAACTATCTAGTATAGAATTTATCTGGATAAGTCAATTCCAAGTATTATTTATTTGGATCTATTTAGGAATAAAAGATATGGCCTCAGTATGTTCCATATTCTACACTGTGAAAACTGATATTTGTGATATAAATTATACAATTTATGTGAAGTTGTTCAAAACTGAGCTCCTTAGTGGGGTGAACAAATGTTTTATATCATTATACTCCATAAAATAGTGGACTGGTATGTGATGTTCAAGGAGCACAAAACTTAAATAAGAGATGACCTGCTCGTAACTTTCAAGGGTGTGTTAGAGCAACCTGGGCTTCAGGAATCCACAGAAAACGAGTGCGTGTTTCAAATAGTATTTTCCCTAAGCACCTGATTTATAGCAATGTTAGCACATGTAAGGGTAAATTTGGAGGAATCATTCAGTTCTGTTCTGCCCATCTTTATGTAACTAGCTCTTTGCTAAACGAACAAGAAAAAACTGCAATAATAACAAAAAAGAAAAAAGCAAGTTTCCATCACTATTCAATCTCAATTAAGTTCAGTTTCTACACAGGACCACAGCCAGCATAACTGTTTTTCAATTGTGGTCTTTTGGTTTAGGGAAATTTCCATAGAAAGGTGAAAGAAATATTTCAATATAATGTTTATAAAAATCACAGGTAAATGGGTATCATCGTTATGAAAACAGCATAACTGTTTTTCAATTGTGGTCTTTTGGTTTAGGGAAATTTCCATAGAAAGGTGAAAGAAATATTTCAATATAATGTTTATAAAAATCACAGGTAAATGGGTATCATCATTATGAAATGGGTTTTGCATTCCAAAAAGAAAATTATTGAAATGAATTCCTCTTGCATAAAATAATTGGATGATGTGTTACACTTTATTACATTTTGTAAAAAAAAAAAAAATTTGAATCAGAGTGATAAAGTAACAATTGAGAAACTTCAAAATAAGAATAGCCTTAATGATTTTAAAGGAAAGCTATGTTTTAGAGCTGGTTGACTAGCTACAGGTGTGTGAGTATGGCAGAAGTATTATAACAATTGTATTCCAATTTAGTATGTAAAAAGATAATGGGGAAGTCAAGGTGCAGGATAGCTAAATCCTAGAACATAGACTGACTCTTTTTCACAAAAGAATATAAATGTGGATCAAGTTTATCTTCCCCTTTGTAATCCTGGTATTTCCTTGTGAAAATATAGTCATTCAACATGGAAGATAAATACCCCACTCGCTTTCATCTGTATTTTAGTCTGAGCATTTCTAGAGAGTATCAAGCCTTTCAAAAATGCTTGCACATTGCTCAACGCGCCACCGTTTGTAAAGTGCAGATCTCAGATTACGAGAGCAAGAACTGGAATGAGGAAGCAGCTCTCTTGAATTGCAACTAGCCTGTGTGCAGTGCAGGGTCATGTCTGACATACCGTCACAAGATTTCCTATCCTGCTGGCTTGTGCAGTCAGTCATCCACCAGTTCACCAAAACTCTAGCATGGATCTGACCATCTTAGCACATTCTATAGATGTGTCAAATAATTGGCAACTTTTTGCAATTATCACTTGGAATATTTTTTGGCATATCAGTGTTGGACCTTGAAAAATGCGTACAAGCAGGGAATTCCCTTAAACTTACTGCTAACTGTTGAAGTCACTCAATTACTACTTTAATCATTTTTTGGGTCTAGTCTTGTCATTTGCTTAGCTGGACTATGTCATATAAATAGTTACTTTTTTGAAATGTTTTAACTGTACATAAAAGTGTAAAAATTATGATTTCTCCACTTAAAAATATTTAATGTGCATGATCTTCTATGTCTCATATCTTGTTCACCAAATCAGTGTTCTACAGTTCTAGGTTCACTGTAAAATTGGTCATGGGAAGGACTTGTTGCTTGGTGTTAGAGTGCTTGCCTAGCATGCAAGTGGCCAGGGGTCAGTTCCCAGAACCACAAATCTACGTCAATATTTTATCTAAACTTAAGCACGGCCAGAAATATTTGTTTAAGAATTCAGAACATCCTTAGCTCTGTTTGGAAAGGAATTTTAACCAGTGTTGCAAAGGTGGGGACACCGCTCCTCATCCCAAGTTTAAAATGGAATTAGAGCAGCAGTGGAGCACTTCTACGTTTGCATGTCTGCTATTCAATCTTTATGCGAAAGCGAAATGTTTTCCAAACCATTTTTTCTCCCATTTGAAGTGGGTTTTCAGAACACAAGCACAGATAATTTACCTTTGGAAGGTTTTTGTCGCTCTAATGTTGCACTGAACGGCAAACCCTCTTTGGGTAAGGTATTAAAAATTGACTAAACGTAGAATATCATGTAGTAGAATAACATCCTTTCCTCATTTTGTTTTTTTCTAAACATAACAAAAAAGCTAAATGTGATAGAAAATTGTCTTTATTATGTCCTACCAGATGTTTAAAATTAAAGTAAATTAAAAAGTAGGTACAATATGATGGTGATGATGATAAAAATAGAGTTAAAATTCCAGCTTTATTTGAAATTTAATAACTAGAATAAGTCATCATTTTTCAACTCTAGCACAGCTGGTTACATTGAATAATTATTTCTATTGTGATGTTAATTATATAGTAATGTATCAAAAAAGAAATAGATCAGAACTTTCTTTTAATTACTTGCTTGTTTATGGGAAAAAACCTTTTCATATATGAATGATTGACTGTTTTTGTTCAGAATGACCACTTAATTGTTGCTTAAAAGAAGATACCAATTAATTTTTTTAAATAATCCTGTGTGTAATAATCAAAATATAATGTTTTTCCGCTAGATGTTAATGGGAAAAATGGAAGATGGCAATAATATGTTTATTCAGGAAGTGGACTGTAGTGATGGAAATTTGAGTGGTCAACATATTTGTGAATCTTTAGACTGCTGTAATTTTACAATTCATTATTTATAAGTATGTAAATTACATTTATTATAGTCTGAGAATAAAATTAGACTCTGTTATTTGTTCATATGTTTATCAGACTTTTGGTTCCAGGCAGTTCAGGAGCAGCTGCGTGGTGTCTCTCACTCTTTGATAAGCATTGTGACCGTAGTCCCAATCTCGGGTAATTTGAGGAGGGATTGGCATTTGTGTATTTTTTCCCCATTTGAAGTTCAATGTGCTTTTGGTTTGTATACATGTTTTTGTAGTATAAAATATGAAATATTCTATTTTTTCAGAAAATAAAAAACCCTTTGAATACAATTAAATCCAATTGTCATGCTTGTCCCTCCCCTGAGATTTTTTTATATCTATAGCCTTTGTATAATGGCTTTAGTAGTTTTGATAAAAAATGTTTCAATTTCTTATAGTAAATGTTTATAAGGCAATCAGCTTCCACTTTCCACAGGCCTAGTCCTTGGGAGTTTGCATATAAATAATGTTTGCAAGTGAAGATTAACAAAGTACAAGCAACGGGCATTCTGCAGCAAAACCTAATTAGGAGTTTTTTTGTGATGTTGTTGTACAAAAGTTCTTGGAGCAAAAACTGAAGAGTTGATGTACAACTGCGAAGGAGATTTGATACTGACTGGCGGCAGGGCGGGCCTTTCTGTCCCTATGCATTCACCCTTCCATTGAAGGCAGAGGTGGAGACTTGCCTCATCCTGGGAAGAGTGTTATGATGAGAAACCCTCCCCTTTCTCCTTCCATGTCACCTCCTTTCTGTCTCTTTATAAAAAGCATTGGTAACAATCTTCTACGTTCTAGGAAATGGCTTGTGTGTTTATAATGTTTGGATTTACACCATTGAAAGTCACATTACTACATCTATAGAAATACCTCAAAACTCCTTTGCTTATGAATGGAAATCAATATAATAGTATATTATTTGTTATTTTGCCAAACATTATCATGTAAAGAGCTCAGTGTTCTTTTTTCACAAAGTAGACTATTGCTCTTGCTTTGCCACTGAAGGGAAGATTCTGATAAGATTTTTGCTAATCCTTTGCATACTTGTGGCCTAGTAGATGGGATAGATAGTAAAGAAAATATGATCATTTGATGAAAATGCATCATTGTCATTAGAAAATCTGCCTTTGTGGTGCCTGTCATTGTATTGGTTTTAAAACTGGTGAGGAGACAAGGGCTTGAAGCTATTGTGAAATTGCCTAAAACCTGACTTTTGAGCAACACGAAGCTAACCTTTCTTTGAGAACAAACACAAGAATTTTGCAACACATTGCTTCCATTTATTAAAGGAGTAGTACAAGAAAGCATGATATTTAGGGTAACAACAAGTTTTTACTTGTCAGTTTATCTGAGGGAAGAGTTAGGAATGAGCTCACTTGGTGAGCAAAAATCACTTACATTCTGTATTTTAAACCATGCTATTGAGATAAGAGAATAATTTATGCCAGACTTCTAATTTAAATGACACAGATGAGAAGGTCACTTAGAATAAGGGAATTGCATGCTTCCTCCAAGCAGTGTGCCAATCTTGGTGTGGGAACTAGCACCTCACCGGTCACAGCGCTAACATTCTCTGAGTCAGAAGTCAAATTTTGGTGATAAAAGCCAATTTTTGTGATCAATCATCTTGTCATTATCTAATACAGGATATTTTACTAATATAGGCTGTAATTTTTTCATCTATAATACAACCACTGTAGAAAATTGCAATAAATGTTTAAATTGGCTTCTAGTTGTAACTGAATGTAGAGAACTTTGAAGTATGCATGCAATTTGCTCTTGACTTGTTGCCAAGGTCAAAGCAAAATAAAAGTGGATAGGCATAAGAATTCACATCCATCAGTCATATAAGTTAGAGCTGAATAGATCATATTAAATATAATTTTATATTAATATAGTGGGTTTAAAAATTTAACTGGGTGAGTCTAGAAGAAATACTGAAATATGGATTTTTATAACAAGTTATTTGCTCTTCGATCAACTCTATATTTTTAAGCAGACTAACAATATTTTAAAAACTGCAGATATTATACCCTAGTTGAAGTTCATGGGTTTCATGGGTGATATTTATGATTGGAATAAAATAAGCAGTAAAAAATCTAATGAAAGTTTGTAATAATAAGTTTAAAAAAATACCACTGTGTTGACAAAATTCAACATCAAATTCCAAGAGAAAGGTAGCTTTGTAAGCAAGTCATAAAGAAAGATTCTTAATATTTTTATACACGGGACAAGTTACTTTTTTTGAAATGATACTTTTTTTCAAATGAGATGCATTTATCATGAATAAAGTATCATTACCTACTAATACGAAGTGATTTTTGCAAATACGTCAAGTCTAGTTTATTCCTTTTTCCTCAGATATCTGGCAAGTAAAAGCTTGCTGTTATCCTAAAGATCACACCTCTTTAAAAAGAAAGTACGATTCCTTTAATAAAAGTTATTGAACGTTTTAATTTTCTTCGTACTTCAGTTTGAGGAATATATAATTTTTAAGTTGTTAATTATGCAAAATTGCCTCAGTGTGCCTCACATTTGATTAGTGGCTTACAGAATTCTAAGTTAAATACTTTCAGAACTTTTGAGGTTTTTTTTTTTTTTTTTTTTGTTATGCATTGACCTTTGACATTGGTGAATTTTCAATTTAATTTCAGGGAATTTTTTTTCTACAATTTTACTGTTTTCTACTATTACTCTTTGTTTATTTATTTGATACGGGGTCTCACTACACAGTTCAGATGTGTAGGGATCCTACTGTTTCAGTCTCCACAGTACTGTGATTATAGGCATACACCTGCAGTACCAGGGATCGAACCTGGGTCCTTACATTTGCCTGGGCAGGCACTTAGACTGCTGAGCTACCTTCACAGCCCCTAAAATTTAGTTTTAATTAGAATAAATAAAGGTTGGGCATCATCTAATTTCAAATAGTATATAGTTTACTTCAAGAAAATTATCTACGTCTTACTATATTTATAAATATGATTACTTCTGTAATTGGCCTACGTATCTCACACCAATTGTATGCTTTTACTTTGTCATAGTTTTTCATCACCATCCTTTATAAAAGGGAACAGCAAGAAAATGCCTTGTTAAATTGACAGGAAAATGCTTCTGTATTTAAAGGTTCTTTCTCTGAGAATAAAATCTGACACATGTGAACTAAATGCGTACCTAAAGGAGCTATGATATGTTCTATAAGTGTGCTTTATCAGTCTTTACAGTTATTGCAAAGCAAAACAACCTCTGATATTTGCCCAGTTTTGTTTTTCAATTAATCCAAGACTAGTTATTTGTTCTAAGTGGTAAGCAGTTACAAGTGATTTTCTTTTGGTCTAAAATTTCATTTTGAGAAATATCACAGAATCGCTAAAAACTTTATGAGACTTCAAAGTATTACACTCAGTATTTAGAGGGAAGATTGCAGTTAGCCTCTTCCCCCACAATTTTAGCCCCCTCTCAATCTTGAGAACAAATTAAATGGAAAGTCTGCCTATAATGAAAATAGGGCTATAAGATTACCTATCGCCACTGTATTTTTCTAATATATTTTAGTGCAGGGTCTACAGGGTCTCACTACGCAGATCAGACTGGTAGTGGTTCTCCTGTTTTCAGCCTCTCTGCACACCCCAGAGGCAGCACCAGCATGGCAATCTGGGAATTGAACCCTGGTCCCTACATATGCCTAACCTGCTGAGCTATCTGGCCAGCCCTTTTTTGCCACTGTTTTTAAACAGTCTCTCATAGAACTATCAAAATATATTTTTTCATCTGTGGTAAGACCAGTATCTGTGGAATTTATAGATAAAGATGTGGAGGAAATTAACACTTTAAAACTGGTCCCTGAATTATTTAACAAAATATATGAGTTGTGATCAATAATTACAGTGTATTATACATTTAAAACATTTAGTACTATACAAGACATACTGCCTTAATTTCCCCAAAATACTCCCTTTATTTTGAGTACACTTATGTTCTTGCCACTTTCTGAAGCAGCTCATAAGTTCCCTTCCATTAATGTCTCTACTTGTGCCATCCTATTGGCCTTCAAATTCTAAGCCAATACAAAATGCTGTATTTTCTTTTTCTTTTTCTTTTTTTTTTTTTTTTTTTTTGGTCTATTTGAGACAGTCTCACTATGCAGTTCAGGCTGGCCTTAAGCTCACTTTGTAGCTCAGGCTGGTCTCAAACTCACAACAATCCTCCTACCTCAGCCTCCCGAGTGCTGGGATTACAGGAATGCACCACCACGCCCGGCTTCAAAATGCTGTATTTTCTTTTAGTGATTATTTTGGCCTTAGGCAGAACCAGAAGTTGCATGGTGCCAGATCTGGTGAATAAGGTGGGTAGGGACACATCAAAGTGTTTTTATGAAAAAAAAGTATTTATATGAGACTGCCTCCTTTCCACTGCATGACAGTCGACAAAAGTCACTGTATTTTTGTTACACTCTATGAGATGTGAAAGGGACTTCCAGGGTCTCTTCAGGAAGTGACAACCATGGTGGGAGGTGAGTTGCACTGGAAGTATTTTGAGGAGAATCAATGGGAATGTGTCTTACTGCAATAAAACTTTTAAAATTTAAACATATCATAAATTTATCACCCCTTCTATTGTCTTTTTGTTTTGTTTTTGTTTGTTTTGTTTTTTTGGGGGGGTTCATGCAGGGTCTCACTGCGTAGTTCAGACTCGTAGTGATTCTCCTGTTTGCAGCCTCCCAGCCTGTAGGATTACAGAGATGCGACACCATGCCCAGACTCCCTCACCGACTCAGTGTGCGCTGGGGATGGGGCTGGCATGGCCTGTGGTAACAGGGACTACACCCTAGTCCCTGTGCTTGCCTGAGCGGGGGCTTAGTCCACTGAGCTGGCTCACTGGCCTTACCCCTTCTAAGACAAAATTATGAGGATCCTTTATATTGTGGGGCCAGTTAGCATTTTTATTTACCATGATATAGGACTCCACCACTTGGTAGCAGATGGCCCATAAATTCCATGGCATATGTAATGAGCATGTCAGCAACATGTATGTTCCAACATGGAGCAACATCTTCCATGTCCTGCTGTGCTCTGCTCTGCCTTGACTTGTATTTTTTTTTTTTTTTTTTTTTTTGGTGGGGAGGGTCTCAGTGCTCTGCTGACACCAGGGCAACTTTGCCCTTGAACTGCACCCCACCCTTTCATTCTTTCTTGCTCATTCAGGTAGGGATTTTTTCTGCTGCCCAGACTGGCCTTAAAATTGCTATCTTTTGCCTCACCTTCTCCTATGGGGCAACTTGTCTTCAACGCAAGTAATAAGATAGTTTTTTAGCAAGAAGAACTGATGAGTAAAGGAAGACAAATGTGATACATGAATGAATTCAGAAAAAATATCAAGACAGATTATTCTTTATAAAATTAAAAGAACCTTGGACTACCAACCTGAGGCCCATCATCTTTGTTATGTTTCTTTATGTGTGTGTGTGTGTGTGTGTGTGTGTGTGTGTGTGTGTGTGTGGTGTGTGTGGTGTGTTTGAGAGAATGCCATAACACTCCCTTACATTCGATTATTTTCTGATTTGATTCTCAGAGGGAGTTTGTGCATTAGGCACAGCAATTCTTTGTCATTTAGTGGTTCAGAGAGAACTGAATCTCAATGGTATTGATAATGCAAAACACAGTTCCCTGTTTAAAAAAAATGAAGTTGACAAATGTCTTTCTGTAAGATAGTGACTGAAATAATCCTTTTTTTTTTTTTTTTTTTTTTTTTTTTTGGTGGAACTGGGATTGAACTCAGGCCCTTGCACTTGCCAGGGAAGTGCTTATTCCACTGAGCCATCTTCCCAGCCCAAAAATAATGTTTAATTATCTGCATCGTCCCAAATACTATTCTGGCTTCACTCTCACGTGTTTTGCTGACCCCTCACATTACATAACAGAGCTATTAGTGCTTTCTCTTTTTAACAAATATGGAAATAGAGACATTGAAAGAGCAACTTTGCTCAGATCACATGGCTTGTGAATATGCACTTCAGCTTTTGAAGAAAATCGCTGTTTCTCCTATTAGCAGTGTTGCCCACCTTCTGGATTTGGGAACTGTTTCACCCATTGTACCTTCTCTTAACATCCCCACTTTTCATTCTGTGGGCTCAAGCCACTCTGTCCTTCTCATGTACCTGAGGAAGAGTAGGACATGTCTTTGGCTCCCGGAAGCCAGACTGTCACAGCCTGTACTGTCCCTCCTGGCCAAGTGCTTTTTCCACTGGACACTTCTCTTTAGTGAGAAAATTGCTGGCTGTTATGTATGAGACTCTGTGAACCCATACAGATAGGATGAGAATACTAATGTATAATAATATTTTAGTAGGGCCAGTGAAATAGCTCAGTGGACTAAAGTGCCTCCTTAGACAAGCTTAGGCAAGTGCAGGGACTACGGTTTGATCCCTGGCACCACATACCATGCCAGCCCTGCCTGCAGAATGCACTGAGTCAACCACAGAGTACAGGCATAGTGGTGGATGCCCGTAATCCCAGCATTGTGGAGGCTGAAAACAGAAGGATCACTATGAGCCAGAGCTGCATAGTGAAACTGTGCAACAACCAAACACATTTAAAAAATAATTTAGTGTCAACTATTTTTGTCTTCATTATTTATTATGTTCATTAATTATTTAAGTCTTTTTTTTTTTTTTTTTTTTTTTTGTCTTTTTTTGAGACAGGGTCTCACTGTGCAGTTTAGGCTGGCCTTAAGCTCACTTTGTAGCTCAGTCTGGTCTCGAACTCACAACAATCCTCCTGCCTCAGCCTCCCGAGTGCTGGGATTACAGGCCTGCGCCACCACGCCCGGCTTAATTATTTAAGTCTTCATGTCTTTATTATCAAAACATGTAAAGGCATTGAATTCTTTTCTCTTCCCTTTTATTACAGTCTTTCCTTTCATTCCATTTTAGTTTATAAAAACTTTCAAAGGGCCAGCCAAATAGCTCAGTGGATTAAAGAGCCTGCTTAGGAAGATTCAGGGACTGGGGTTCCATCCCTGCATGCTGCTCTAGCACTGCCCCCCGGCACGCTGAGAGGGTGATTGAGACTGGGCATGGTGGCGTGCACCAGCAATCCCAGAGTTTGGGAGGCTGAAAACATGAGGAGCAATGTGAAATAAGACCTGTAGACACTACACTAAATATATATTAAAAATAATAAAAATAAGCTTTCAAACATGTTGTTTAATAAAAAGTTAGTAAATACTGTTGTACATATGATTTAGCAGTTGTAATCTACTTTGCATTGCTGTAACAGAATCCCACACACTGAGTAATTCACAAGCCATGGAAATGTATCGGCTAGTGGAGCTGCAGGGTGTGTGTCCACTATTGAAGAACCACATCAGATGGGGCCCCTCACCCTGTGTCCGTTCTACAATGGGAAACAGAAGGGCAAGGCGCACATGAAAAAGAAGGGACAATCCTATCACATCACACCACCTACAATGTCACATTCTTTCGAAAATATTTTCAAATATCCAGTCCATTTTTCCCCACCTTATCCTGTAATTCTACAGTCCTTTGGAGCTACCATCCGCATAGTCTCTGCTAATTATGACCTCTATTAAGTTCTGTTTGTGTCACTTTCTCCTACTGTGCAAATGTCTTAAAGATAAGAGATTTTTTTTTTTTATGAATAATCCATTGTGCTGGTGTCTCAGTTACTCTTCTCATTACTGGGACAAAATATCTGACATGCAAAATTAAGAAAGGAAAGATTTATTTAACTCATAGTTAGTGGAAGCTTTAGTCTGTACTCGGCTGGCTCCAAGGCAGAGTGGTACATGGCAGAGGGCAAGAATTCTTGGCAGAGTAAAACAGCAAGCGATGAAAGGGGAAGCAGCAGATGCTGCAGCTAGCAAGCCTCTCTCCCTTCCATACATTGTCTGCAGGCCAAGAGGCTATCTGCTCCAGGGCAGGTGTCACACTTACAGCCATAATCCCAGCATTGGGTTATGAATTAATTACAAACTCTGGAAGCCCACCTGAAGACTGTATGAGGCTTTGGGGGACAACTGGACACAAACCATACAACTGGTCTTGAACATATTTCTATATTCTTGTTATCTTATTTCTTGTATATTAAAAGTTTGGATGTGTAGCTTTTTATTCCTCCCCACAGTTAGTTTTATATACTTCTAATAGGACACAAAGCCAGGCTGAATTCCTACCTGGAGAATAATTGATCATTGGCAGGTCATTTTTCATTAAACATTTCAAAAGAGTAATTTTTCACCATTCTTCTTTATATAGTTGCCATACTACTTTAATAAAAAGTAATTTCTCTTTATCAAAAGCTGAGCTGCATAGCAGGTCTTATATAAGAACAAAACCATGATTGATTGGTAGTCTTTTCCTATCATTATTTAAAAGTAATCAAATACTTTTTTTTTTCATCTTTGGTTCTTTCATCTCTTTTCCTTCAGCTCTTCGATACTTACTTTAACTGATGTCTCTACATAATTAAATAGATCTTTTTAATATTTTCCCACCTTAAGTACCTCTCGTCTTTCTTTGTGTCTGCAAAGGTACTATTTTCTAATTGTCCTCCCACATTTTCCACACTCACTTTCACAGTCATTTATCACTCTGCCTTTCTTTTAAATGATGATATATGAGGTACAGATTTCCATAATAAATTTCCACCATGGCTTTTTCCTCATAGATTTCCTGATAGATTTCTCCTTGACTTTTAATTTGTCATTGTGTTTTGGCATTAAAATCAGCGCAGTCAAACTCTCTCATTCTTGACAAAGCTTACTGTCTCTCTCATACTTCTTAATAAATAGAAATCTCTAGCTTATAAATAGTTAACAAAGGTTGATATTACTACTTATATTTTAAAATCTCTTCTTCAACTTCGTTAAAAAGTCATAAAGTTTCATTAATTTCATATTGATTATGTTTTAAAATACATTACTAGCAAATGGAAAGAAGTAAAGAAAAAGCCAAAAGAAGTATCAAATAGGTAACACAGCCTAGAAAATTAAATATAAATTGTCCAGAGCAAAAGGAATTGTCTTGCTTGATGATACTTATTTCATGTATTTTTGAGGCAGAGAAGCAGATATGACAATGCCAGTAAACCGATTACACACATTCACTAGCACATTTTATTGAGTTTTGTCAAGTGGTTTAATTTTTATCACGAGTCAAAATTAGAAGCATATGGTTCACCGAACCTTTTTTACATAAATAAATACATACGCCCCATAGAAGAGATGTTTTGAACCATGTCAGCAAATAAATTGCTAGGTTGTACTGTATAGCTGAAACTTTAGATGAAATGTCAGTCGCAGTCAGTTTTAAATGATAAGATAGGAGGGGTTTCCACTACCCTGAAGAATGGAAATAGATGGCTCACTCCTTGCGCTGTGGAACAGCCATGTCACTCCCTATGTCAGATGTGGAGGTCAGACCAGTCAGAGGACACCTGAATTTCAGTAGTTCACTATCCTCTGCATATATGTGAAGCAAAATTATGATTAGTATTGATATTAAGCCATAAAAAACCCATCTCAATTTCATGAGCCAGCCCACTAGCTCAGTTGTATAAATGCCTGCTTAAGCAAAGCAATTAGGCTCAGGATGCTATGGTTCGATCCCCAGATCCTCAAGCCTTACTAGACCTGCCCTTAAGGTCTGAGCCAGCCCTCACCCCCCAAAAAAATTAGTATTGATATTAAAGCAAATATTTTTAAAATGTGGAGTCTAAGGTTTTTCAGGACTAATGAATAGTAAATGCCTCAGACTTTTGCTTAGCTGATACTAAGAAAGAAGTGAGGAATTATGTTCGAATTTTGTAGTGCATCTGGATTATTTGCTCTATATTCCTCATGTTTAATCATGAGCTGCCCCTTCATGGCCTAGTAGGTCATATGGTCCCGATTTTCCATAATATAAAAGAATATTTCCAAAAAAGTAAAGTACGTTCCTCTTTAAAGACGAATCTAAAAAAAAAAAAAAAAAAAAAAAAAAATACTCCCGTTTTTAGAATAAAAGTAGTCCTAAGGTCAAAATCAAATTGGTAATAAAATCCCTGAATAATTCATCCCCTCATAGAGCTTCACAAAATCCTTGGAAATAGACAAGCCTTAACTAAATTCAGGTCAGAGTCCCCAGATATTTCATCGTTGGACACATTTAGCGGCTCGCAATTGGGACGACTGCCACGAGATAGGTGCTCAGAGTGGAGTGTAATCTGGGAGCATGTCCTGAGCTAATGGTGAAGGGTATTACATTTCAAGCCTCTGGTGCTCGCGGGAAAAGCTGACAAGAAAAAAAAGCAAAACTCCACTGAATCTGTGTCAGTGCGGTCATGTGTTTGTTTAATGATTCATCTTTATTTGTACCTGATTTTAGGGAGGATGAACAAAACTACAATGAATCTTGATAGAGTTAGGTGGGCTCAAAAAGTATAAAAAGCTAATTACTCAAATTTACCCTCTTTAGGATATGTTTAATTGTATTGATTTCATATATGCTGTTCATGATATTAAAAGAAAAGCTTCCAGAATAAAATTCCAAAAATTAATTGGACAATGACCTTGGAATTATTAGTCTAATAAATATATATCACTTGATGTTTATGTTATTAAAATATGCAAATATTTAAATCAAAAAAGAGGAAAAGAATAATGAAGTTCGTCTAAATGAAAAGCAGTGAGTAACTTCCAGCCAGAATCAGCAGCTCAGCAAAAACAAGAACACTGTGTCCACGCTGAGGCACTAGGAAAAGAGACTGGGCGTTGGGAAGAGGCGGGAGGTCTGCGGGGCGCGGGACGCACGCACATGCGCACTCAGACGCAGGAGCGCTGTCAGGCTTTGGTGGTACCAGGCGTCTTGTGGAAAAGGAGAAGCGTTAAAAATAGAACTGTGTACATATAGAGGACTGAGTTTGGAAGCAGAGAGAAAATAAAATTAAATAAAGACTGATGTCAGTTTTACAATGATATTTCTTGAAAATGACCTAGAACGAAACATTTTAAGGCAGGCATTTTTAAACTTTATTTAATGTTATTCAATATTTTTGAATATTAGCAGTAGGGACCTGAGAATCCCTGGAAAGCCTCACATTTCTCATGTGCATTTTGGAAGGAGAGGAGTTAAGATTTCGTTAAATTCTGACTACCTAGCAACAAAATATTTAAAACCATTAATTTCCTTGTTTGGATAACATTTATAAAAGCACCCTCTTAGTATTTCAACTTATTTCCCCAAGTTGATTTAAGACCTAAGGAATAAGCTTACGGTATTACCCTTGAGCAATTGTCTTCACTATAGCTCTTGTTCAGTAGAAAAAAAAATAGTAATAACAACTAGTAGGAAGAGATGGATATAATAATAATAAAGATATACCTAGGGACTATGATTTCCATTTTTTTGAACTTAAGACATACCTATATTAAACACAAAAATTATACTTTATAGCTAACAATAATCCTACTGTAAAAAACAACTTTTAAAAATGTACCTATAATAGTAGAGCTTAACTTTTCAGTAATGTGGAGGTAAGACATCTAATGATATCAAATCTATACTGCCTCACAGCTTATTCTCAGGAGGCATTTTGCATTGTTATTACCTCAGTAGAACAAAATTTCTATTACTAGACTAGTCCTGATAGTTTGCTGATCAGATAAATTGTAGCACTCTATACAGATTCCAGCCACTTTTTTATTCATCTCCCATTCATTTATGTTTCTATTATGGTTCAGGCTCAAGATTCACATCATGGGAGCAAAGGGTCCTCCAGACTCAGATCAGATCCTACTCACCAGCTAGATAGCTTGGAGCAAGCTCATGTGTGTCTATATTTCTCACCCTCCTCATCTGCAACTTGGGCAATAATCTATCTCCTCTGAGCATATTCTTCCCACTTCGTGTGTGTGCGTGTGTGTGTGTGTGTGTGTGTGTGTGCGTGTGCACGCGCGTGCGCAGGTGATACTGGGAATCAAAGTTAGGACCTTATGCTTGACAGGCAGGCACTTACGCTGCTGAGCTATATCCTCAGCCCCTCACCCCACATGTTTGACATTCTGTCAAAGGGTTAAAAGTCTACCTCAGAATCATTGTATTTATACGTCCTTTAATGAGGATGCACTCCTCCTTACTACACGGGATGGCTTACAATTCTCTATTGCCTGTGTCTGCTGGTGTTGGCTACCCACTGAGACTAAATGTAGTGCCCTGTGCCTCATCTTTTTCATGATAGAATTTTGCTTATTTCCTTCACACTATCCTACAAATACATATTTTTTGCCTAATCTATCTATTATTTCTTCGCCTTTGCAATATAAGCTCCAATAGAACGCAGAAAGTGGCTCTATTTTCATCACTGCTGTGTCCATATTACATAGTGCAGCACCTGAAAAAGCACAGGTATTCAGTACGTATTGTTGGAATGAAAGGAGAAATGAAGTGTCTAACACATTGTGATGTAAAGTGAATCTCCAGTAAGTGACAATAATACATACATAATACTATACACTAGTCAGTTCTGTTAGGTTTTATTCAATTGAGATAAAATATAAAAATCCAATGTGAACCTACTAGTTAATGAATGAAGCCCTTGTAAGTTCTAAAGAAGACTATTGAATTATGGAAAGGATGGACTTGGCTTAAACACAATAGCAAATTGAAGAATCACCTTTTCTCTTTCAGTCAGGACTTTGGAAACCCCCTATTGATAAAATTAAATCTACAAAGTCAACTGTAGGAAAACACCTCATGAGCTTAGTTTCTGCCATAACAGAAAGGAGAGGAGTATGGAGAAACTGAGTCTCCATGGCTTTGTCCGGAAGACTATTCCTAAACTCATCCAGGTACTCTACTATTTACTAATCTTTGAAGCAAAGTAACCCCATTGTAATACAAATGATGTGACGCAAAGAGTGTTAGACTTCCTGCAGTCAGACTTCCTTTATTTTTTATATTTTGTGTTAATAGGACAGTCTCAATAATTAATACATTGTACATTGTTATCTTCTTAGTGGTTACCATAGTGCAAGATGCAGACAGGATATCCTGCCCAGACACTATTAGTGCAAATCTTTCTACGCATTGAATTAAGTAAGAGTAGCTGTGCATCTATCCTGACTATTCTGTATATACAAATATAAAATGGTCCTTCCTTTGTAGCCCCCTTTTTTTTTTAGTCCTGTCAGAGATGAGTATTCCATCGTTATCTAAATACTATACATGAGTGAATTCATCAAAACAATCCACCACAGTCCAGCAGTCCACAATAGTAGTGGGTTATGCACAGAAGTTGTTGACTTGAGCCTTTCACAGCTCAGCATGTTAATATGGCTTTACTTTACATACTTTGCTTCTATACTTTTCTGCTGGATGGTTAAGACCAAGATAAAGTGAGACCTATATAACAAGAAATGTAACCTTTGCATCTGATAAGGACAGTGACATACCCTCAGGATTTATCCTGTAACCCTGTGACATACTTTGTAAATCCTTTTCCAGTGTCACACTTGTGGATGAGTCATGGCTATTGCTTGAACAATTTGCTCTCTTTGAAAGCTTGAGACTTCCTGAATAAAGAAGAACCAGCAAATGGTAAAGAACAATTACCTTTTGCACAAAGGCGTAATTATTGGTGAATATTTTTCTGAGGTGGTGGCAGGGATAGGGAAAGAAAAGGCAAATGGTGACCCTTATGCCTTGTGACTGTTCAGCTTTTGTTATTACAATTTTATTATAAGGCTGCTCACTGCCAAGAGCTATAGTTTGGAAAGATTAGGTGTAATAGTAAAGAAATTAATATAATAAAACAATGTAAATGGATTTTAGAAGCATATAAAATACAATAGTCTCTGCTGACTAAGAAAAGGACTTTAATGAACTTCGTTTTGTAGAGGTAGCCCTTAGTCATATGTTATACTTTAACTTAAAATTCATATGCTTAGAATTCAGTACTTCATCTGTGCCAGCCACTCCTCAAATGCTTAAAAGCAGCCTATGGCTTGGACTTTCTCCATAGCTCATGACAGAGGCTCAGAGAATTCTGCTGGACAACACTGATACAGTAAAGGGAAAGCTGTGCATGCTATTAGGTGCTGTGATGTCTCAGAGGGAGCAAGACAGAGTGAAGGAGATGAGCTAATGTATGAGAGACAAGAAGCATGCAAATCATGGAACTGGTGACAGGGCGTAGATGAACAGGATAAATCCACTGTAAAAAATGAAAGTCATTGGCATCTGGTGGTGTTCAGTTAGTAACATTTGACTGAGAAATGCATAAGGTCCTGTTTGTTGTTGTTGTTGTTGTTTTCTGAGTAACTAAGAAGCCTCTACAGCGATTATAATTTAAAGGAGATTATGTTACAGACCAGATGACTTTCACCAAATCCTGCCTTGCTTTTCACAATTTCTAGAGCCAAACCTCACTTGAGTCTACAGGCCCAGGGATTTCAGTTCTAGTTCTGGTGGCCATTCACATGCAAAACATTCAAGTCCACATAAATGAACATCAGCATGCTGCACAGCGCAAATGCAATCTACATTTGGAACAGAAACATTACTCTCAAAAAGAGCAACACAATTTTTATTGACAGAGCTCTGGCATGAAAAGCATGGACATCAATATACATTATAAAGTAAAATAAAACAAACTGAGTTTAGGAGTTTCAAATTTCATTAATACCTCAAAGATTTAATTTCATATATTGGTTTATTTGCTGTACACATCTGGATTCTCAAGTATATTTATGAGACTCTCCCAAAACATCAGAATAAAATAAAGCAAAACAAAATCACCCGAAAGGGCAGCAGGCAGAATACTGTAGTCTTCACTTCTTCAAGCATAAGAAACATTTTCCAGCAATGAAGGGAATTTTTTCTCCTCAGTTTCTTGAAATATTACAAAAGACTTGAGAATTTCATTCATGGCTCCACAGTTCATGTATGAAAGTACGAGGAATTACTGTTAAAGCACTGGAGTGTGATGGAAAGGGATCCTTAGAAGAGCAGTATCGTAGGCTCGGCATGCTCCTTCCCTCCCCACATCTTAATTTGTGTCCTTGAAATCAGTCCCTAGGACGAAGATTCACACAAGATTCACTTGGGAATCAACCTCAGAAAGTGAGAGTAGAAAAAGAGAAATAAGATGTGATGGTAATGCCCAGAAGCCTAGATCCCCTTTCCTGGTGTCTCAAAAACATTTCTTTGAGAATGTCTTTTGGAAACAAGACTAGAAAGGTAGGAAGACTGTATGCTCACTGACATGTATACACCTTATGTGAATGGACAGCTGACCTGAGACATAGTAGCATATATACATTTTCATTCCATCCTAGAATAGGCTTTGGCTATTGTGTCCCCAGCTGCATAAATTCTTCACCCTGACAGAAGGACATAAACAAATGGAATGGGGGGCAGAGAGATAGCTTAGTGGTCTAAGTGCTAGCCTGGCAAGCACAAGGACTCGGGTTCAATCCCCAGTATACCAAATAAGTACAAATGGAAGGAATAAAGAGAAACTGCCTTTCATAAGGGTACAGTGATAGGTTGCCCTGAAATTCTGCCTGCTTAAGGAGCAAGGCAGGAGCAGCTCGCAGCTCAAAACAGAACAGCAAAGCAGGGTACTCCATGACCCCAGCAGACCTGTGGTCCGGGTAGTAGAGACGAGATTCAAACATTTTCTACAAAAGCATTGTGAATGTATAAGGAGAGTGCGAATTGTATAACATGTTTGCACAAGTCTGAGGCTTCTGCAGGATGAACCTAGCCTCACAGCCCACAGTGCCCATGGGCTGTGTCCTTCAGCACAAAGCGAAAGTTTGGGGTTGTTTACCTTTAATGTGTCTCTAGGAAATAACCAGCGCACTGCCTCCCAAAGCTCCTGTTCTTCTCCTAAAGCAAACAAAGGGTGAAGTACGGCAACACTGTGAAGTCTGAGTCTTTTCCGTTTTTCCTCAAAAATGCAGTGGCAGGAGGTTGGTGCCATGGTTGTTGGCCTCCAGAGTGATATGTTTTTCTCACCAGTTCCCACTGTCCCTGTATCTATTGCCTGCCCTCCTTTGGCTTCTGTAATAGTCCTGCTGCATAAAAGTAGAAATAAGGATGGCCTGATAGCTCAGCAGACTAAAGCACGTGCTTAGGCAGAGCACAGTGGCTGGGATGCGATACCTGGTGTGCCGAGCCAGCCCAGCCCCACCTCCAGGGCACCCTGAGACAGCTAATGAGACTGTAATCCCAGAGCTTGGGAGGCTGAAAACAGGAGAATCACCAGGAGTCCAGTCTACACTGTGAGACCCTGTAGACCCTGCAGACCCTGTCCTAAATACAGAATGAATAAGCAAACAAATAAATAAATAAATAAGTAATGCAGCTGACAGTTACAGTTGATCGTTTTCACAAATTGGAACTGTTCCCCAAAGATACCCATAAAATCAGTGTGGGACCCAGGACACCACTACTGCTTGTTGTAGTGCCACTGTTGTACTACTCAGGTCCACTTGGGTCACTGACTCAGTTTAGCCTTCAGGCAGACACAATCTGACTGGCTCGTGGCATGCGCAGTCTCACAGGGGGCATTCTCCATAGGGCTTGATATTTTGGTTTTAAAGCTCTGCAGTTGGCATCTTCAGAGTTTTGTAAGTGAAGTACAGCACAACAGTGAATCAATAATGCGAGTTGTGGTGCCAAAAGAGAAAAGGGTGTTGGGAATGCAGAGTCCTGCACTTACAGCTTTTGGTGTCCCCCCCCCCCCCGCAAGGGTTCTAACTGCCTGTTCTGGCATTCTGCAGGCGTGGCTTCCCTAGCCTTGCTGTGCTATGCAGTGCTTCTGCTGTCCCAGCCTTCCACTGCAGCATGATTCCCAGTGTAGAGCTTGAAATTCTAAGGAAGTCATCCATTAGCATGGGTGTGGAAGCTGAATCCTGGGTAAAGGACTGAAATCTTGACTTCCCCATGTTCCTCCTATCTGCAGGATGTGCTCATCTTCAGCTGAGGTTGGGGAGGGGGTGGAACTGATCGCTGTAGACCACTCAGCAGCACACTATTCTGGGAGCAGCTTGGGCTCTTGTGAGGGGGACACTTGTCCCAAGCTGTCCCTTTACTAGTAACGGCACATTACATACTGAATTTAAAACACCTTGAACAGTCAGGAAAGAGATATGGAAGAACATTTTTTATATTGTATTTTAGTATCATTACTTGCATTTCATTTCTGCCTTTTGTGGTGTGTCGCATTTCATCTTGTACTGGGCCACACAGATCATACACCCTTCTCTGTTACGATGAAGCATTATACAGAATTGCTAAACAGGGATATAAAAACAGAAGAAACAAACTGCTGCCACTCTGTCTGAACGTGTAAATGATACTCCTCTTCAGCCTCCTCCATCTCCCCCCATGGTTTCCTGTTACTGTTGGCGGGTATTGCAGGTAGTTTGTTTCTCCAGCCAAGGACGCACTGCTACACCTGATTGGTCTGACCCTTTGATTTCCTTGGTCTTTTAATGCCTTGTTTGCAGCAATCAGCTCTTCAACAAGCATGAATCCCTGAAGGTGACTTCTCTGCATTCTAGGCATATTTCTTTGTCTCCATTCTGTAAGAGCAATCCTAGTCACTGCAATCATTCCTCTGCTGCTCCAGTAGTGGAAACACGGGTTCAATACAGGAAGCAATTTTCTTCCATTTCTAAGCTGGCACATTCAGTGTAGTGGGACCTAAGATTCAAAAATAGAAAATGAACACATGCTTCAAGTTGGTCACTGCTGGAGCTATAATAGTGAAGATTCATAACTGCATGGTTTAAGCTTACTGTGATATTTTTTGTTGTCATTGTTTTTTATTTTCTTTTGTTTTTAAATTTCTAAAGGCTGGACTTGGAGAAGAAAGGTCTGTAGAATTTTCTGTTGTTGTTGTTGTTTGTTTGGTTTTTTGTATGACTTTTTTGAGATCTCTTCCTCTGACTGGCAGATGTCATCCTTCCTTTCTCTGTCTTCATGGGTTCTTCCCTCAGGTTTATGTGACCTCATCTCTTTCTAGGAGGTTACCAGCCCATATCAGATTAAGGCCATTCCTAATGGGGCTATCTCTGCTTCATCTCTTCAAATATTCTGAGATTCACATGCTTGGAGTTGAGTCTTCAGCAAAAGAATCAGGGACGGGAGGAAAAGTTTAGTTCATAACAGTTGCTATGTGTCCTCAGCCTTTGTAACATGTTTTCTACCTACCCATGATAGGATAAATAATAAAACAGTACATGGTAGTGCTATTATCAGAAATATTACAGATAGCATGAGAATTCAGGGTTTGTGTTTTCTATTTGATGTCCTGGATGCTTCCTTACTAAACCAGTATAGGGTTCAGGTTGACTTCCCAACATATGCGTATTGTGTGTATGGTAAGATCATCACATTCTTTTAGTCATATTCATACACAACACACTCAGTCTTGGTTCTACACTGTGAAATGAAATCCTTATCTAGGGCTCCCAAATTGACAACCCATGTTGGTAAATCAGGAACACTATAAGCTTACCAATATTGGTGCTGGGAGATATACTGTAGTTGGGTTTTGGAACCCATATGTGGCATTTCTATAAAAGGCTAGAAGTTATGTGATTAAAGTTAATTTTCTTGCTTAAATGATTCTTCATATATCAAACATGCATTGCCACGAACAAAAATAGCTCTGTTGGTGTTACAAAAATAAACACTTTTGGATCCTGCATAGCTTTCATCTTGCCATCATGACTGTTCTACTCAGAAACCCACTGAACAGTTGCTGGTGAGGCCAAGGACAAGACTCACTGATATTTCCCAGCTAAGTCATCATGCCTTGTCTTTGTGTGTCTGTATATTGAGTGCTGTGAAACATAAAAGTTGCTTCATTTGTGTTCTTTCCTGTAGATCTCATCATTGTCATTCTCCAGATGTCCTAATGTCTCAGCTTTGACTGCCCAGGCTTCTGGGCCAACAAGTAATTTTGCCATAATGTACTCTATAACATTTCAGTCCACTCCTCCCTTTCTCAAAGTGTGAACCAAGGGTATCTCTCCCAGGTCCACTTAATGCAGTCTGTTTATATCTAACATCAAAATAAGCCAATCAAGCATCTGTGAAATAGCTCCTTTTCTGTGACCATAATGAGGCTTCAGGATACCACCTTCTTAAGTTCTATTGATGTAAGCTGAAAGAGAAACATCAGTTTCTGGGGCTCTCCCTTCACCTCACTTAGGTCCACTGAATATTCTGGTCTGTAAGGTGGGTTGTTGCTGCACCCATGAGGCCATGAATTAGAATGAGAAACATTCAGAAACACTAGGCATCATGAGCTCCCTAACTGTCAGTGTATACAAGTGCCCTGTACTGTATCCTACTGATCACCAAGAGTGACTACCAGAACTACAGCATTAACCAGGGTTTGCACTTCATTGATGTCTTCTTCCAAACTTACTCAGATGAGAATCTTACTGATAGAGCTGTGATAACTTCACCGGTCATTTGTAATGGAACTCATGCACAACCTAGTCATGAGAGACAGCACATGTCAGATGACTGACGTATTCATTATGCTTCACAGTGTATACTTACATATGGCTTCAGAGACACTAAAAGATTTTGCACAAAGAAGTACAAATGCAGGACAGTAATGATAGAGGCCCAAGAAGTTCCTCGGGGCAGCTTCCCAGAGCAATTTCTTGATTTTGCAGCTCTTTACTCCAGGGTGTGAATGGTCAAAGCACGTTGGAAAAATATTGGTCTCAGGTGAGTTTGGGCAAAAGTTTCCATAAGATTCTTTTATTCCTGATTGGACATCTGTCTAAGAGACTGCAAACAGATTTCATTGGGCACAAAATGTTGATGCAGACATCCGTAAACAACATGAAAAGGTGGCTCTGGGAAGCTTTAAACATTAAGTAGGGAATTATAAATTACTAGATAGCCTATCTCAGTTATCTGGTCTAGAGTCAGTAGTGGATTTCCACAAATCTTCAGATAAGTATTGCCCTTAAGATAACTTTATCTTACATGGTGACCCAGTTTCACAATCTTGTCCTGAATCATTGCTTACCTATGACTTTGTATTCTTGGATTTTGGAGTGTTTTCCAAACTACAAGCTGAGTCAAGGACATAGAAGGCTTTTTTTTTCCTTTTCTTTTGTTTTCATTTAATATAACTGTAAAAAGTAGGATATGTGAGCAGAGGACATTAGACAAGAAAAGAGGAAAAATCATTGGGCTCTGCTAACAACTTAGCTGGCATAGCTGAAAGTGTCAGTAATTGCTTCATATGCACATCTACGTAACCCTAGACCTCCAGAGCACCCACTTGGTAGTTCCTGTCTTTAGTTAGAGGGTAGCCCCCTGAGGTGGGGGGCTCCATCTTTTACCTTTTACGGGTGGCAAATGGAGCAACCTGTTATAGCATTAGAGAAGGCCATGGCTCTGTAGACACTGAATGGTAGAAGTTACCTACCCAATTTGATAGTTTGCTGCAGATCACAGTGTCACCAAAAAGTTAAATTCCAGACTTGAGGTACATGTCAGTGGTTTAGTGTTTGTCTGGCATGGAGGAGGCACTGGGTTTGATTGCCTATGTAGAAAAAAAAATAATGAAATTAAAAAAAATTACATCAATTTATGATCAAATTATATGGAAAATAAAAATGATCAGTACTCAAAAACCCATCAAGTTGAATATCCCCATTGGCAAATCCAAAATCTGCAGCTCCAGAGTGGGCAACCTTAACCATCAAATGATGATAAAGTGTAAAATTCCACTCTTGCCCTTCAGGAAGTGCTGACTCCAAGTGAAATGCAATTGTACTGCAAGCATCATAGAAAGTTGTCTTCACCCTATACATCTAATGCACTGACAAAACAAATTTTGTCATTGAACTTATGTCCGTCAAATAATTAACTATGTAGGTGTATGTAAATATTCCCAAGTTCCCCCAAATGTACACATTTCTGTTTATAAGCATTTCTAACAAGTGGTAATCTATATTTTTATCCTTCTGATATTATTAACGTTTACTGTAATGGAGAGTGAGATAGTAATAACAGAAAGGAGCACCTCTTCTCCCAGAAATGCATTCTAGGATGGTTTGACTGAATTTGGAAATCATGGGACTATTTATATGATAGAAATAGTACGAATTAGGGATTGATTTCTGTAAGCCATCTCCAACTGCATTTACTCATTAAAAATGTGAAGATAAACATGCTAGATTCTTGAGTTTATAGTAGCAAAATAACTTGGAATTGACAGAGATGTGATAAGGTAGTTAAAACAGTGTGCCTGTGAGTAGTTAAAACAGTCAGTTATGCCATCGAATCCCGTGACTTTACTCCAAAGCAGCAGTGACAAGGGAAGTTGCTTCCTTTTTCATCTCTCTGATGCTGCACACTGGGATCATTATGACAAGGAGTATCTTGTTTCACTTAGTAGTTTTGAATGTGAAGAACCTCTGAGTTGAATGTCAAGGAATTCAAAGATGACGCATGAACTGCACCATTCAAATTATGACAAACTCTGGCAGAAAGAAAATGAGATGTGGTAAAAGTATCAAAAAATATTTGACTACTTAGAAAAGCAGAAAATCTGAGAGTCATGAAGGGTGTGTTTCACTAATGCATTATTATAAAGAAAGCAATTTATGTGTGAGGTATGTGACGATTACCTGTAATCAGCTGGGAAGGGCTCACCCCAGCCACAAGACTTCACTGTAATGCTGTCAAGACAATTTATTAAGCAAAAGTAGTGACTCTTATTTTAGTGTCTTCTATGCATCTGGACATGTTCTATGTCCCCTGTGCTTCGTATACTCTCATGACAATCTGAAGACACACATGGTATTCTCATTCCTAAATAAAACATGAAAAATCTCAGACACGGAGAACAAATGTAATTAGAAGACAGTGTAGTATCAGCAGGAAAATCAAAGATGCAATCATTTCTCCGAGAAAGAAAGCTCTTCGCCTTCCTATCCGACCCTAATCTCCACCCCCAGCAGTTTCTTCCCTAGCATCTCTGTCCTAGGAGGCTGGTTTGACACTGGCAGATCCTGTGAGCCTAGAATTTTGGCTTCTGCTCCTCTGGTCTACTTCAAGGCTACAGCTGTCCCCGCCTCTTTCTAAAAGTGCATCACCTTCTCATGCCATACAGGCCAGCACACTCTTTAAGGTTCTTTTCTATGCAGGTCATGTAAAGACCTTATCAACAGTCACTCAGGGTGCCCTGTAACATCCTAACTCCTTCCGTCTGGTTCTGTCATCTCAAATTGTGGCCCACTAACATGAGGAATATGCATTGAAATTACTGAAAAAGTCTCTTTCTGTGTGTATGAATTCCAGTAAGAGTCTTTCCTTTGGGCAGATGAATTTTAAAAGGTGCTTTTTTTTTCATTTTTATATTAATTTTATTGAAAAAGAAGTAGCAATGAGATATTTTCATAACAGGTCAGTAGGACAGTTACAATAATTAATATATTGCATATTATTGTCTTTCTAATAGTTATTACAAATAGTACAACATGCAAAAATGATATCTTGTCTAAACATTATTATTTCAAACTTTCTTGGTATTGAAATAGAAGAAAGTAGATGTATATTTGTACTAACTATTTTGTATATACAGATATATATATATATATATATATTTTCACTACAAAATGGTCCTTCATTTACCTCCTCCTTTTTTGTTTACTTTTGTCAGACATGGGTATTCCTCTGCCATTCATATATTGTAAGTGTATGAATTCCACAAAGTAATCCAACATAGTCCAATAGTAGTAGGTTATCCACATGATTAGAATGTCAAAAGTTGTTGACTTCATCCTTTTATAGCTCAGCATATTAATATGGCTTTACTTTTTATACCTCATTTTTATACTTTTCGTTGCTGGATGGTTAAGACCAAGATAAAGCAAGACCTATATAACAAAAAAAGTAACTTTTGTATCTGACAAGTTAGTCAAATCCCCCTCAGGATTTACCCTGAAATGCTGTACCACAGTTTGTAGTTCTTTTGTAGATGAGTAACAGCCATTGCTTGACCAATTTGCTCTCTGTGAAAGCCTGAGAGAATGTTTTGTTTTCATGTGAATCTCTTTAGGCCCATTCCACATCATTGATCACTTTCCTCTGTGGCCCTATAATCTTGATCAGAAAATTTTGGACATTACTGAGTTATAGGATGTTATAGTACAGGTTCTCTTATGTCCTGAGTCCTAACTGACCTTGAAGGATTAAGGTCACCATGTTGGCTATCCTTGTAGCCAATTTTTCTCTAATTTTTGGTCTGAAAACTTAAGTTTGCTCCAAAACAGAAGCTTAACGATATTACTTCTCTGAAGCATAGGCTGTTGAGCTTAACATCAGAATCTGTCTTGATATGAAAATCCTTAGACATGATCTGGAACAGGCACTTTCTATCAATCATTAATATGCTGAATTTAAATCCGTACAGAATGAGAACAAGTAAAAATGAGATATTAAAAAAATAAGCAATTACAATTTTTTACACAGAAATTTAGAAATCTAAGCATATGCAACATTGTAGTAGAACACTATGACATTTTCTTCTTCTCTCTTGCTTTCTTTTATTACCCTTTACAAAACAAACATTTACTGGAGAAAGAGTATAACATGAAGGGATATGACATTAGAAGCAGTACGCTTTTAGAAAACCGTGACAGAGATTCCAAGCATGGCCCTAGTATTACACATTGCTATCTTCAGGGCAGTTGCTTAGTTTACAGATATCAGCATATATAGTTAGTCAAGGTGAGAATCCTACCAATCAACTGCTAGTTTCAAAAACCACAAGATGGTTGCCTTAACCATCTTGTGTATATAAATGTATGGTTTTTCCCCTTCCATGATTCCTAGCTTTTCTCCTTGCCTTCTCTTCATTGTTTAATCCTTAAGTTCTTGCTTTTCATTTAGTTATGTTATACCTTTGAAGTTTTATTTTTTCTTTTGAGGTCTTACACTAGAGAGACTATACAATATTTATATATATGGGTCTGGTTTATTTCACTTGTGAGTATATCTTCAAGTAGCATCCACATGAATATAAAAGCTTCGAGTTTATCATTTTTTATAGCTGAGTAATACTCCATTGTATAAAAATACCACATTTTCATTCATTCTTCAGGTGATGGACATTTTGGTTGTTTCCAAGACTTGGCTATTACAAATTGTGCTGCTACAAACATAGGTGCACATATATTACTATAGTATAATGTTTTCAGTTCTTCTGGGAAAATTTCCCATAGAGAAATAGCTAGTTTGAACAGGATTTCCAGTCTTAGTATTCTGACTTCCATAAGGTCGTACCCATCTACATTCCCACCAGCAGTGGAGAAATGTTCCGTTTTCCCCACAGCCTCTCCAACATTGGTTATTGATTTCTCTATGATAGCCTTTCTTTTAGAGGTGTGATGGTATCCCAGTGTTGTTTGAATTTGCATTTCATGGCTGGCTAGTGATATGGAGCATTTATTTATTTATTTATTAGCTTCTAGAATTTCTTCTTCTGGGAAGTGTATATTGATCTCAGATGCCCATTTTTGGCTTGGGTCTTTAAATTTTGGAGCCTTAATGTTTTTAAGTTCTTTATAAAGTCTAGAGAGAAGACCTTTGTCTAAGGTCTTATCAGGTAATATTTTTTTCCAAATTTGTGGGTTGTCTATTCACAGTGTTGGTAATTTCTTTGGCCATGCAGAAACTTCTCAGTAAGAGGAGGTCCAAGTTATTAATTCTTTCAAGTGTCACCTGTGCAGTTTGATTTTTGTTCATGAACTCTTTGCCTCCCACTGTTTTCAAGAGTTCCTCTTGCTTTCTATTCCAGGAGATTTAGTGTTTCTGTTTTAATGTTTAGATCTTTCATCCATTTTGACTTTAATGTTAATGCATGTTTGTAGACCTGCATCAAGTTTTATTGTTTGGCATGTAGAGAGTCAGTTTTTGCAGAACCGTTTGTTAAAGATGTTATCTTTCTTCCAGTAAGCATGTTTGGCCCCTTTTTCAAAGATAAGGTGGCTGACTGTGTTCAGAGAGGCTTGTGCATCTTCTAATCTGTTCTATTGATCATCAGGTCTATTTTGTTGCCAATACCATGCTGATTTTATCACAGTAGGTTTGTAGTGTAATTTCAAGTCAGGAATTGTAATGCCTCCTGCTTTATCTTTGCTGGCCAGGATTGCCTTTGCTATTCTAGGTCTTTCTGGTTCCAAATAAATTTTAGGAATGATTTCTCTAGATCTGTGAGGTATGTTGGTGGAATTTTGACAGGGATTGCATTAAATCTGTACAACAATTTTTGGTGTAGGGCCATCTTCACCATGTTGGTTTTTCCAATCCAGGAGCAGGAAATATCTTTCCATTTTCTGAAATCCTCTATGATCTCTTTCTTCATAGTACAGTAATTTTCATTGAATAGATCTTTGAGTTCTTTTGTTAGGTTAATTCCCAAGCACTTAATTTTCTGCTGTGCTATTGTAAAGAATATTTTTTTCTCTAATTTCCTTTTCAGTGTGTTTCTTATCTGTGTAGAGGAATGCTATTGACTTCTGAGTATTGACTTTGTATACTGCTGTGCTACTGAATTTTTTTTTTATTTTGTGTAGTTTATCGGTGGAGTTTTTTGAGTTTTCCAAGTAAAATATCATGCATCTGCAAATAATAATAGTGTAATTTCTTCTTTACCTATTCTTTTTCCTTCTATTTCTCTCTCTTATCTAATCGCTCTAGCTACCAATTCCAGAACTATATTGAAAAGCAGGGTTGATAGAGCACATCCTTGTCTTGTACCAGATCTGAGAGTAAAAGATTTGGTTTTTTTTTCCATTTAGAATTATGTTAGATTCTGGTTTATCTGATAAATGGTTTTTATCAGATAGAAGTAGAGGCCATCTATTCTAAATATCTGTAGGACTTTGTCAAAAGCATTTTCTGCATCAATTGAGATGACTGCGTGGTTTTTGGATTTGGTTCTATTGATATAGTGTATTATATTTATAGATTTGCATATATTGAACCATCCATGCATCCCTGAAATGAATCTTACCTAGTCATGCTATATAATCTACTTGATGATTTGCTCTATTCTATTTGCCATGACTCTATTGAGGATTTTTGTATCTATGTTCCTGAGGGAAATTGGTCTGTAGTTGTGTCTTTCCTTGGTTTTGGTATCAATATAATACTTGCCTCCAGGAATGATTTTGGGAGGAATGTTTCCTTTTCAAT
>PVKA01002089.1:83206-132030 GCA_004027165.1 Ctenomys sociabilis
TTTTTTTTTTTTTTTTTTTTTTTTTTTTTTTTTTTTTTTTTTTTTTTTTTTTTTTTTTTTTTTTTTTTTTTTTTTTTTTTTTTTTTTTTTTTTTTTTTTTTTTTTTTTTTTTTTTTTTTTTTTTTTTTTTTTTTTTTTTTTTGGCAGGACCGGGGATTGAACTCAGGTCCTTGCACTTGTCAGGGAAGTGTT
This sequence comes from Ctenomys sociabilis, assembly GCA_004027165.1. Taxonomy (NCBI): domain Eukaryota; kingdom Metazoa; phylum Chordata; class Mammalia; order Rodentia; family Ctenomyidae; genus Ctenomys; species Ctenomys sociabilis. The sequence continues at coordinate 83,399 of PVKA01002089.1, forward strand.
TATTTCCCTGAGACATCTCTCCAGCCCCTTTGGTAAATTTCTTGGAGAATTCAGCTGTGAATTCATGAGGACCTGGAATTTTCTTTGTGTACAGGTTTTTTTTCTTAATTATATTTCCTATTTCATTAGCTATTATTGGGTTATTATGAGTTCTTATATCTTCTTGATTCAGTTTTGGTAATTTGTGCCTTTCTAGCAATCTGACCAATTCTTCTGTGTCGTCTATGCTGTGAGAGTAAACATGTTCAAAGTAGCTATTGATAATCTTCTGAATTTCAACAAGGGCCATCATAATTTCACTCTTTTCATTCTTTATTGCTTGTATTTGAGTTTTTTCTTTCCTCTTTTTGACAAGGTTAGCTAGGGCCTTACCAGTTTTGTTTAATCTTTCAAAGAACCAGCTTTTTGATTCATTGATTCTTTGAATTGTTTTCTTCATCTTGATTGAATTAATTTTTGCTCTAATTTTTATAATTTCCTCCCATCTTTGGGCTTTGGGTTTGGTTTGCTTTTCCTTTTCTGAACATTTCAGTTGCAGCATTAGAGTATTCGTTTTTCCCATTCTGTTTTCATAATGTGATTTAATAGCTATAAATTTCCCTCTAAGAACTGTTTCATTGCATCCCATAAATTCCAATAAGTTGTGCTTTAATTTTCATTGTATTGTAGATATTGCTTAATTTCTTGTTGAATTTCATCTGTAACCTATTGGTTGCTGAGGAGGATGTCATTTAATTTCCATGTATTTGTGTTTTTTTTCTGGATTCTTTTGTCATTTATTTCCAGTCTCATTGCACTGTGGTCAGATAATATGCATGGGATAATTTGTTTTCTTTCATATACTTAAACATGACTTATGGACTAGTATGTGGTCTATTTTAGAAAATGAACCATGTGTAGCTGAAAAAAATGTGTATTCAGCTATGGTTGGATGGAACACTCTGTATACGTGCACTAATTCCATTTCTTCCAAGTTCTGGTTCAGTTCTGCTATTTCTTTTCTAATTTTTAGTCTGTTTGACCTATCTTTTTGAGGTAAGGGGGTATTAAGGTCACCTGTTAAGATTGTGGTATTGGATATTAGATTTTTCATGTCTATTAAGATTTGTCTTTATAGTTGTATGCCCCCTTGTTTGGTGAATAAATATTTATGACTGTTGCCTCTTCCTCTTGGATGTTCCCCCTAAGCAGTATATAATGGCCTTCTTTATTTAGTTTGATCATTCTTGGTTTGAAGTTGAGACTGTCTGCAAAAAGATTGCTATCCTTGCTTTTTTCTAAGGTGCTGGTGCTTGTAGTATTATTTTTTACCCTTTGACTTTAAGCCCATGAATTTTTTATGAGTTTTTGTTTCTTCTATATAGCATATTTTTTTGATTTTGCTTCCTAATCCACTGTGCCAGTCTATTTCTTTTGAATTGTGAGTTGTGTCCATTTACTTTGATGATTATAATTGAGATGCATTGTCTTATGTTTGACATGTTAGTTATCTATTGTTGTTTATACCTTTTTCTCCTGTTTAATTGTTTACACTATTTGCTAGTTTCTTTCTGTGGTGATCATTTTGTCCCTCTGCAGAATGTATTGTAGTAGTCTGTGTAGAGTTGGCTTTGTCATCATGAAATTCTTTAATTGTTCTTTGTCTTGGAAGTATTTCACTTTTTCATCAAACTTGAAATAGAGTTTTGCAGGATATAGTAGTCTGGGCTGGAATTTGTTTTCATAGAGAACTTGAAGTACTCTGCTCCATGTTCCTCTTGACTTCATGGATTGTGAAGTCTGCTGTTATTCTGATGGGTTTTCCTTTCAATGTGATCTGTTTCTCTTCTGTAGTGGCTTTTAGTATGCTGTTCTTGTGCTGGATTTCTTCCATCTTGTCTATTCTATGTCCGGATGTGTTTTAATTAGTTTAATGTGCTTTGGAATTCTACATGTTTCAGTAACCTGAATGTCAGATTGTTTCCCCATTTTTGGGAAGTTTTCTGCTGTTATTTCTGCCCATCTTCTTTTTGTATCATTTGTATTGACTTCTTCTTTCTCACTGATGTGTATTAATCTCACATTGTTGGGGCTGGGGGGATTGCTCAGTGAAATAAGTGCTTCCTTGGCAAACACAAGGTCCTGAGTTCAATCCCTGGTTCCACCAAAACAAAACAAAACAAACCTCTCACGTTGTTTATATTTATATCATCTTGAAGGTGCTGAATTATTTTTTTCCGGCATCCTACTTGTTTTTAAGAAATCTTTTCTTACCTTTTCACTAGTTGTGATGGTGTCTTCAAGATCCAAAACTATCTTAACTTTCATTCAAATCGTTTCTCAAGCTTGTGATTGAGATTTTAAGTTCCTCTATGTCTTTGACACTGTTTCACGTATTCTATTTCTTCCTATATTGCTCATTCAATGCTTTCATCGTTTTCTATATTCCTCTAATATTTTATCAGTGGCTTCTTTAGAGGCAGTTATTAATTTTCATTATAGTTATCCTTTCTTTTTTGCTGCAGAGATTACTTCTGATCTGATTTCCTCTATATGTTTCTGCAGTTGATTGTTTTCTTCCGATGCTACTAATTCAGAAATTTCTTTTCTTATTTCACTGGTTATTTCTGATCTGAGTCCCTGTTTTCCTATTTGCAGTTTTTTTTTTTTTTTTTTACTTCAGACTCTATTAATTTAGACATTTCATCTGTGTGATTTTCAGTTTCTTCTGTGCTAGTGTCTCCTACATTTGTTTGGGTGGGCTCAGGGCCCAAGATTGCATTTTGCTCCTTCTTTTTGTCATTTTGTATAGCACATTTGGTGTAGAACTTTGGTGCAGTTATAACCTTAGCATCTTCCAAAATTCTTACCCAAGAGAGATTATATGGTTAAGGCAGCTATAGTTTTCTATCTACAGAACTATGGTTAGGAACACTAATAATGGGTAGTGGTATTTAGCAGTTGACAATCTTTTGTAACTAATAGGTTTATATTTCAGACAGTAAGAGCAAGCAATATGTCTTTATAGCTAAGCAGATATTAAGTTGGGAATTTGTATTTAAACTATTTCCGCTAAGTTCTGGCTGATCACCTCCCCTGCATGTACTAGTCTTCCAGTCGGACCAGTCGCCCAGTTACCTTTTGCCCCCTCTGCCAGTCCTGAGAATGAGGGAAGATGCTCATAGATCTTGGTCTAGCAAAGTGCTTCAACTTACCAGGTGAGGACCTACAAATTTTGAATTCATCCTGATGTGCCTGGCATAGGTCTGGCTGCTCTGCTCAGCTTCTTCCTGCTGCAACCTGTGGAAGTGAACCCACTGTGCTCCTCTGGCAAGGTGTTCTGCTCCTGAATTAGATGGGTGGTTCTGACCCCTAGCCTCTCTGCAAGGACTTCAGCTGCAGAGTTTCACACCAGGCCTGTATGCCAGGCCTTGGTTGGATCCAGAGGGGTCTGGTGGCCATGGTGGAGCTGAAGCTCTCCAATATACACACACCTGGACTAGGCTGCATCTGGAGAGTTCCTAAGAGCAGGGAGAATGGTCTTATTCACAAGCTGGGCCTGGGCTGGATCTAGAGGGGTCCAGAAGGTGGCAGAGCAGAAGCTCTCCCACACACACTCCAGGGCTAAGCTGGGTCTGGAGGGTTCCGGAGGGTGGCAGAGCAGAAAAGAAGGTGTCCTTTCTCTAAGCTAAGACAGGCTTGCATCTAGACCCATGGTTAGAAGGGTAATATAGAAGTCAGTCCAATGGTGCCTTGTTTCTCATGAGATCTAAGGCAAATATTCCTCTATTTGCTTTTCAAGTTCTTGCTTCTGGCTCTGATGTTCTCACTCTACCTCTGCCACCAACTAACCTGAGTCTGACTTCAAGTCTCCTCCACAGAGGTACTAAAATGAGCTCCAAATTGAATCATGGTGTGTTTACTACCATACACTCCAGATAGGCTCATAGTCAGCTTATGTTCATCTTATTTCATTTACCTAGACAACACCCTCCAGCACCCCACTCAGCTATTGAGTACTTTTTTCTCTATAAATGAGCTCTTAACTCCATAATCACATGAGCATCTTTCTGCTATAAAAGTTCTCATCAAGATCTATCAAGTGCTAATGTCATTCGTCCTAAAGTGACCACATTCAATCTGTCGACTTGCTGCTATCTTCTCTGTATCATTAGGTACCAAAAATTTCTTTCGAAAATATGGTTTTCTATACTAATTACACATCTTTAACTCATTTTCTTTTCTTAAAATATACCGCTTATGCTTTTCCTATCAAACTCACTAATGTTATTGATCTCACTATTGACAAATGCAAAGGTCAATTATTGATTAGTTTCTTACTGACCCTCTGAGATGACTTAAGCTTTTCTTTCTGAGGCATATTGTTCTCTTAGTTTCTCGAGCAGACCTATTAGGCCTGAAATATTCCAATTCTCATTTGTACTTTTCTTTATCCAAATATACTCCATGTATACCACATTTCATTATGATAAATAATTTCTAATTTGTCCTTCTTAATATTTTGAAAAAAATTGCCTTTAAAACTATTTCCCAGTTAAAGATGTATATTCAATTGTCTTCTAAGTATCTCTTTAAAATACTCTGATAAATCTCACCAACATATTTCTCAGTGTTTTTATTACAACAAAATTGATACTGGACAAAAAGCTACAATTTGGCTTATAAATATCACTAATATAGTGAGACAAGTGCTTTAATACACGGAATTAACACAGCAACAAATATTGATCAGTGTGGTTTTAGATGTTTATATCTCTAAGAAACTGAAACAAGATTTCCTAATGAAGTAAAAAAGAATCAAGATTTCAAATGTACATACGCCAATTCCCCATAAGAAATGTACTTTTTCTGCAACACAATCATTCAGTAAAATAACAATGCATTTTGGAAAACAAACTTTTTTTTTCAGAAATTGACAGTATTTTCAAATTAATAGTGCAAGGAAACTAGAACAGAAAAAAGCAAGAAATTTACAGAATACACATTCTTAGATAACTTTGTTTTCCTGACACTCATTTATGGAAATGATGTCTCCCACTCCCTAGCACATAGGGTCTGACTCAATCCCAGGAAAATGTTATGCTGTGAAGTCAGTGGAGACTTGAGGGAAGCAACAACTTTTGGTAATTTGGCATTCCTGTCCTGTGCTCTGCAGAGGATATTCCAAGTTTGTGTGCTTTCTTCCTTTCCTTTTTCTCTCCCGCATCTTAGTAATTTCTGCTTTCTTCTATCCTTGCACTTTCCTGTTGTATTCCACTATCTCTCTCCGTTTTTCTTTCTTATGTTAATTGTTTTCTAGTAATAAAGCTTTCACATGCTATGAAATTATTAACAGGTTATATATTGACTAGTAGGAGATTTGCATAATGCAGTGGTTTTTTGTTCCAGTTAATGTGTTTTTTTTAATTCTTCTCCCACTTTTATTTATTACAACATACTGGTATTTCGATAAACTTGCAAGTGGAAGATCAGTTCTTCAATAAAAGCCTTATGTGTGTATATATACACACATAATACAGAAATTATTTTAAAAGTCTGTTCACATAATGATTCTTGGTACTAACAAAAATTGATACAAATAATTGACTAGAAATGAAACCATCACTATACCAAGATACACAGGACACTTCATTTCAGGGAAAAACTAATCCAAACAATCCTGTGTTACAAGAATAAAGGACATTTGTCATAAGATACATTATCCCATCTCCTTAAAGCAGGGAACATTAAAATTTTTAAAATTAAAACATGTTCAGGCTTAACTGTCTGTTCATTCAGCAACAATCATATCACTGGCTACATAATTCTCTCATCATGCACAAAGTCCTTAACTGTTTTCTAAAGTCTAATGAAGTCAAATGAGCTAATGATAGTAATTAAATTATCAAAGTGTAAACCAGAGAGGTACAGAATTGAGCAGTTGAATTATAGATCCTGTTTACAGTTCTGCTGCTACTCATCTACCTTCTTCACATGTAGAACTATTAGGCATTGATCACTGATAAGCAATGAGAATTTCATAATTGCAGCAAGTGAGAGAAAGGAGAGCGCCTAACATTGCGACCATCTCTGTGATCCTTCTATGTGTAGAGAGGAGTGGGCAATAAAGACAGGTGTGTAAGGGGAAGTGGACACAGCTACACTAGAGCTGTTATTTACTGAAGAAACTGATTTGAAGTCTCCAATGTACAACAAGTAGATCAGACATTGGTGCAAATTTAATCTTAACATTAAAAAAAATCTAGTTTTGATGAGAAAAATGTCAATCCTCTCATTCTAAGCACAAAAAAACTTCAACAGGTATATTGAAGGTAATAGCTAGAAAATTTAACAGTAATTCTTGTAATTCTGCTCAAACAGACAAAATACATTAAAGACAATTGTTAAAAATTCCTTTCAGCCTGAGTATCAACCTGCATGACCTGTTGTTCCAATTGGCTTTCGGTAAAAAAACAAAAAGCCCAACAAACTTTTTTTAAAAGGCACTACATCTACAAGTCATGAAAATAAATTAGTTTCCCTCCCCCACAAAAGATGTTAACTTCCAATGCATAAGAAGCTATATAATATCTTATACAAATACAACCAGTGTTTTTACAAAAGTAAAGTAGTTTTGGACTGAGAAGATTATACTGTATTTGTGGTGAAGTATGAGGCACAAGAACATACGCGTTCATCAGGCATTTTCAGCCTAATCAGTCTCTATGGTCATCATTTAATTCTTGGCAAAATATAATAAACTGGGATGTGTTTTTATACGTAAGTCATGAATTGTAGAGAACAAGAAGCAGTGTATTATAGAACAGGACTTGTATTGGACAACTGCAGTGCTGAACAAATCTCTGCTATGAGCTTGTGATTTGTTTTGCCACTGTTCACCTGCAGTAGATGCTTGCTTTGATTCTTCAATAGCCATGCTTTCCCCATCTGCCGTTGCTGACCTGTCTTCATCTTCTCATCATCATGCAAGTCTTTTGAAATTAATTGTCTAGCTAACTTAATATTCAGTCCTTCATAGTAGTGAAGCTTCCTCTTCATTTCAAATTGTTAGGTTTTTTCTTGCTCTTCTGGTGAGAGATCATTATCCTCTTCTCCATTGTTTTCTTGCTCCCGAATCTGATGCTTTGGCTCTGAACCTTCAGCAGCAGCTAATTTCTTAGCTAAGACATCTGGAGTTAGGGCTTCGGCAGGTTCCGTATCACTGCTGCTCCATCCTCATCATTACCTATCATACTGTGGTAAGGAGTGCTTGGTTCATCTATTTTCATCAAACCATAGTCTTTGTCAGCTGGATGATAGGTGGCCAGGATGTTCACTTCATCCCACTTCTGGGAATTTTTACCCAGCTCCTTGTCGACACTCCAGTGGGGCTCTTCGGCCGAGGCCACCCCCGAGGTGGTCGCAGTGGTCTTGCTCTTCAGGGTCCCCTTGATGGGCCGATGCAGTGCTGGCGAGGCCACCGTTGCTGAGGGTTTCAGCTGTTGGCTCAGGGTCCCTGCTGGCGAAGGGTCCAGGAAGAGAAATGTCGGTGCTCGCAGCGACCTGACAGTTCAGCCACAGAGCCAGCTTCGGGCTAAAGTAGCCGAACTAGCTGTAGCGGGAACAGCTCCCGGTGTCACTGTCACAACACAATGGCCGTGACGCCCCACGCCCAGGAGAGATGCCGGCCTAGTCCAGTTAATATTTTAAAACACATTGCACTAAAAGTTCATGGACTTAAACAGCAGCATTTGTAAGATTTGGAAAAAAAAAAAAGGAAAGCAGTGTTCCAATTGTAATATATTTATTTATTCATTTATTTTCTTTTGCTTATTTTTTTATTTTTATTTATTTATTTTTAATTTTTATTTTATTGAAGTACAAATATCAATGAGACAGTTTTAAGATACGTTGACAAGATGGATTTGATAAATTAATACATTGCAAACTGTTTTCATAATGTTTTGGTATCATAGAAGGTGCATACATGATATTATACTTACAGACATTATTATATCATATGTCTCTTATCAGTAAATTAAGAGAGTGTAGCTCTTTGCGTATCTTATTTTTTATACCTGAATTACATCAAAGATTCAATAATTAATACTTTCTACCCTGTTATTTTCCTAGTGATTGTCCGTAGTACTAAAAGTTGACATAATATTCCGTCCAACCACCATTAGTGCAAATCTTGCCTCTCATAGGATTACGTGGAAGCACGGCATATCTATCCCAACTGTACTGTCCATACACACACATCATGATTCTACCTTTCTATATGCATTCCTTTGTCTACACCTGTCAAAGATGGGCACTCCATTGTCATTCAACTAATTTAGGTGCTTGAACTCGACGACACAATCCAACACAGTCCAGCATTCCACAACGATAGTGAGTTATCACAAGAAGTTGTCGACCATAGCCATTTACAGCTCAACTTATTATTATGGCCCTACAGTGTATACCTCATTTTTATACTTTTCTGCTGGATGGCTAAGACCTAGATAGAGCAATACTTATACACCAGCACATGTACTTTACAAAAGCAACTAAAATCAATTGAGTCAGATAAGGCAAAGTGAGTGGCATATGCTGCAGGATACTAATCAGCTTTTCTTCTGGATGGTTAACAACCTAAGTTCACAGATCAGAACTGGAGAATGGAAGAGGCACAAGGCCAGGCAACATTTTGGCCCTAGCCTTTCAAGGTCAGCAAAGACTCAGGACATAGGAGAACCTGTACTGCAACATCAGGAAACTCAGTTGAGCTCCAAATTTTCTGAGCAAGGAGATTATGGAGCCACAGAGGAAAGACATCGAAGTTCTATAGTGTGCCTGGGGAGAGTCACATGGAGAGAAAACTTTCTCTCAGGCTCTCACGGAGAGTAAACTGGTCAAGCATTGGCCATGACCCATCCACATGGATGACACAGACAAAGGATCTACAGAATAAGGTACAGGACTACAAGATAAACTCTGAGGGACTTCACTGACCTCATAAGAAACAAAAAGTACATGTGTTGGTATATTGGTCTTGCTCTATCTAGGTCTTAACCATCCAGCAGAAAAGTATAAAAATGAAGTATACACCAACTGTAATATATTTAAATCCTGAATCTTGCATATATGGAACATAGCCAGTTTTCTTCTGAACTTTATACTATGTTATATTTTACTTTTACTTTTGTTTAATTGCTTTCTATAAAGCTTAGAATCATGAACAGTTTGACTATGACCAGTATTACAATGTAGTTACCATTTTATGAGAAAGTTATAGATTTGCTTTGGGCATTGTTTCATTCTACAAAAGTTAGTCTTTTTTATATTTTGAAAATTTTGATGTACTGTAAGCACATTCCATCTATAAAACTGACTTTCATTAACTAAATCATATGGCTTTTGTAGTAAAATTCAATGTAAAATTGCTCATGCAAAACTTGTTAAGCTTGACTTTCTTAGATGAGATAACTGATCCATCATCAGTAGATTGCTTGGTCTAAATAACACTAACTGAAACACCTGGTATTCTAGAACATTCTAGAATTTTATAGGCAGAGGTAATTTGGAAAGAAGTACTAATCAAAGTAGGGATTAATAACTTTATAAATTGCTTTTCTGCATTTTAAAAAGTGACATATATATATCTAAGTTTTACATGTTTACAAGAATATTCTAGAAATTATTTTAAAAATCTGCCAAGGGCCTAGACTGAAAAGGAAAAGTGAAGATGTTTGATGGCTATGTCATGCCACATGGATCCCACCACCTATTTGGGCATTCTCAGAATGGCTCTTTTTGTATTGGGAACAAGCTCTTGCCCCACTGACAGTCCACAGAGTTTCCCTTTCCTCTTCCAAATTCCTATGCATATATCTTGTTTAATCTACAAGCTCTTCTTCCAAATTTATATTTTGCATCAGAGCATACGTGCTTCTTTTCCTCCAGTTATCTGTGGTGGCAGTTGTCTTCTCTGAGTCTCTCTGGTTTGAATCCTCCTCTTTTGAGCTCTGCCAGATCAAAGGCTGCTCTTTCTTTTAGCCTCCCATTTATTTATTCTTTGACTTTGGAATTTCTTATTGTGAATCTTTCCCCTGTTGTTTTTGAAAGAATACCTACCTCTTATTAAATTACAAGTCTGTAGGGATAATATTATGTCTTATACATCTAGCATAGTTTCTGCTCCAAATTAATTAAGTCCCAGCTATTACACTTAAATCTCAATATGAAGATAATTATAATTAATATAAGATTAATTTAAATTGCTGTTTCTTATATATTATCAATTCTATCTACTACTATGCATGTTTTACTAATGCCTCAAATAAAAGATAAATGTTTATTGATGTGAGAGCTAGGATATCATCAAAATGACCACAAATGGCAAATAAACAAAACTATTTTTGAGAGAATGTACATATAATTGCTAGTCCATATTTAGGAATAACTCATATGAGATAACCATTTTTATCTGTTAATCCAAGCTTCCAAGACACTAACCCTAAGAAACTGACTTGCTTGGTCTCATAATCACAGTCTTGCCAAATAATTCTGTACGAACACATATTACTCCTATTGTTTTGTTTTATTATGTTGTAACCTATTTTGTTTTATAATGAAGACCACATTTATCACATTTTATTTGATACTCTTTCATTTTAATAAATGTTGTTATTTAACAGAATACTCTTAATTTTCATGGTGCCCAGTAAGATAGTACAAGCACTCATTTGGGACACTCATCAGTTTCTTTCTTTCTTTTTTTTTTTAAATGTATTTGGTAAGAGTCTACAGCATCTACAGGCTGATATTCTTACCAAGCACTGGGATTACAGGTGTAAGCCACCCTGCCCAATTCCCAGGGTGCGGCTGTCAAGGCACACCAGGGATCTCACCCCAGGCACTGTACTCTGCCTGAGGAGGTGCTTTAGTCTGAGCTATCTGGCCAGCCCTCAGTCACCAGTTTTTGTGTCCTGTCTCCACCCTGAAAAAGGTACTTTCTGAGATGACACAGCACAAAACCTTGTGAAATAATGGAATAAGATATCTAGAAAGGTCATATATGATCTTGGGATAGAGTGGGCATTACATACCATCGTGCGTATTACAATAATTGAGCTTTTCAGACAAACACATATTAACACCTTTAGTATAGTTCAATAAAATTCCTTTGATACTTTGATTATCATAATTTTTAAAAAATCATAGACAAAAGTAAAATTTAAAGAAATGATATAATTAAATTTTACTTTACTTAGATTAGCCCACATTCCTCTAAATTTTAAAATCTTTTTGTCTAACGTTCCAAAAAGAGACAACTCAATCAAAAGGAACATCTGCCAACCAGTGACTCATAATAAAATCCATTTTTCTGTCTGTATAAGAAAAAGACAAAAACAGTCACAGAAGAGACACTCAGGTCCACCCACTTACTGGAACGCAATAATAGAATAAACGTGGAAACCAGATTAAAAAAGCTTTTTAAAAATCTCATTTTTCTTCATTGTTTTTAATGCAGTGCCAAGGAAAAGATTTAGTTTCACAGTAGTGAATTACTGAAACTAAAGAAGTTAAAGTTTTCTATCCCACATTCTCTTCACTGAAGAGATTTATCCTATATTGTGAGGCATTCACTAAAATCCCCAACTTGGAGAGATGGGTGGGGACTTTATGGTTTCTTCTATTTGTTTTTTATTGATGTCTTTTTCTGTTTTTCTTCTATTGTGCTTTATCCATTGTAGCATAATTAGGGACTTTTATAAAATAAAAGGTCACCACTGCCCCATATCACTTATAGAGCCCCTCCTCATCTGTGTGTCCCTGTGTGGTGAACAGGACATCTTACAAAGATACAGTTCCCAAATGGTAAATCAGGTGGACAACCTCAGGCTCTTTGATCCCTGCCACCATCCTCAGGGAACTCAGACTCACCAACTTCTCCTAAGAAATAACTAAAGAGCATTCATTTTAATTTTGTATAATTCATGTTATCAAAGTTGAGAATTCATGCTTCTAAAAATTATTTTTGCAGAAGTACTCTTTTTTAAACATATGTTTATGGAACATATTAGGAAAAATGGGTTAAAATACAGATATTGAGAAGCATTAATAAAATTATGCCTTATCTATGGACTTTTAGTAAGAAAGGGTGCAAACTTTTATTTACTATACATATATGCTAATTTAAACCACAGCATATATTTCTTTGCATAAATAGACTTTATCCAAAGATAGGAGTTTATCTTTTGAGGAGTTAAAAGACTTTCCTCCATTTCTGTGAAGCTTTCTTGACTTTCTATAATTCTCTTTAAGCCTTTAGTGGCTGATATTCTTACCAAGGATTTTTTTGTGTGTGTGTTTGTTTGTTTGCTTGTTTTAGGGAAGGGTCTAAAGAGTGTTCAGGGTCTCGCTACTAGATCGGACTCGGTGATCTGCCTATTTTCAGCCTCCTAAGAGCTGAGATTATGGGCGCGTGCCATCATGCCCAGTCTCAATTGCTGTCTCAGTGGGCCCTGGGGAAGGGGCCGGCATGGCAGGTCAGTGGTTTGAAGCCCCAGCCCCTGAGCCTGCTTGCAGGTGCTCTAATCTGCTGAGCTCTTTGACCAGCCCATTACCAAGGCTTTTAACAAATTTATTTAACTTTATTTAGCCTTTTATTTCCAATTGTCTTTAAGCCAATGAATGAATTTGATTATTGCTCAATCAACTGAATATAATGCTTAACAATTCTTCAGTATCTAAAAATAAAAATTTTAATCAAGACATAACCCTTAGGACCTTTGCTACCTGTCTTCTTCCTTTCTTGCCACTCTGATATATGTGTCCTGCTATTGGGTCATCCAATATGTTTCTCATGTCTTGGAGACGTTTATACATACCTGCAACTGGCAATATGATTCCTTTGCTTCTGAGCACCCTCTGCTCATTTATACAAAGGTAGGATAACAGGCCTCACTCTCTTCTGAGGAATTTGCCTCATACTTCAGACCAAAAATGGATGCAGTTGTGTAAGAACTACTGACTGTCACATGTGCCGACCTACGTATTCTTTGTTCCACTCAAGTGCAATAGGTATGCATTTGCATTCTTAGAAAATGAAGCCTCTCCCTGTCATGTACATCCCATGCCTTCTTTCTCAAGGCCTTTCTATGAGACTCATAGCTCTTTGTAGTTGGAATCTTAAATTCCTCCCTCTTGACTGAGTCATTACATCAGCTTTACAAATGTAATGCACCCTTAGCAGACACTGCAAAACTGCATCACATGTGGAGAACGTTCCCATCTCATGCATCACCTGGACCTGGCCCCATGAGACTTTTAGTTCTGCCCCAAAGTAAAATAACAAGGATGGGTAGTGTTCTGAAGCCATTTGGGACAGCAGGGGAGCCTGACCAGTGCTAGTAAAGACACTAAGTAACGACTTCTAGTACTGCTTTCAGACTTAGGAATAAGAGCTTTCAAAGCAAGAAGGACATTCAGGGCTATTGATTCCTGTCTTTTAGTACAATTTTTTTTTAATTTAAGAATTTACTGTTTTTTTCTTATGTATTTAGTACAGGGTCTACAGGGTCTGCACAGGTCAGACTTGTAGTGATCCTCCTGTTTTCAGCTTCCCAAGCGCTGGGATTACAGGCACGAGCCGCCACTCCCAGTCTCAGTCGTCATCTCTGGGCACCCCAGGGGCAGATCCATCAAGGCATGGTGAGCCTGGTGGTTGAACCCCTTTCCCTGTATCTGCCTAAGAAGGAGCTTTAATTCACTGAGCTATCTGGCCAGCCCTTACTGTGTTTTTAGATCACACGTCATATCTACAGAATTATCATGTGTCAAAAATGTTATTTTATTCAGTAACTGAAAAAAGAGTCAATAAGTTGTTGAAAGCTGCTCCAAGAGATTTGAAAGATAGTCTGGCCAGATAGTGCAGAGGGCTAAAGCGCCTGCTTAGGCAGAGTGCAGAGATTGGGATTCAGTCCCCAGCATGTTGTGCAGGCCCTGCCCCAGGGGCATGCTGAGACTGGACATGGTGGCACACACCTGTAATCTCAGTGCTTGGGAGGCTGAAAGCAGTAGGGTCGCTATGAGTCTGATCAACGTAGTGATGCCCTGTAAACTCTGTACTAAACACACAAAATTAAAAAAAGAGATTTGAAAAAGTAGTCATATATTCCTTATATCCAGATAACTATTGTTTATAAGGGGACAATGGAAAAGCTGAACGGAGTGTGCTGTTGCAAAAATGATCAAAAGAGAACCAAGTGTAATGTTTGAAACTCTCTCTTGCGTCTGTTCGACAAAGATGAAAGAACTCAACAGCATCTCTGGCAGGTAGAATTTTCTTCCCCATGAACAGGAACAGTTTACAGCACCCACAGCCTGCTACATGTACATTTCTATCTGTAAATACACATATGAGATGTGCATCAGGACAGGGAAGCCACGGCCCTCCGCAGCCCTGTGCCAGCAGCACAAGGTGCTGTGTAGAGACGCCCCGCAGAAACTGCAATGTGCTGCACCCGCCTCTGCCCTTTCGGATAGAAGCACAACTTACAGAATAGAGTTAAGAACCTATAAAGCTCTGTTCAGAAAGGATTACAAAGAAATTTGAAGATTCCTAGGGCATTCACATTTTATTTTCTGCTTTTTAAATGTTCAAATTAGCATAAAATATCAACATAGTACTTCTTCTTACTCTAAATTTACAGAAGGAAGTTGATGGATTAGAAATTTCTTTGAGGTAACCTCCATTCACCTTTATTTCTATTCATGCTAAAAGAAAATATAGCCAGGCATGGTCATGCTCACCTATAAACGCAGTACTTGGTAGGCTGAGACAGGAGGATCATTGCAAGTTGGAGACCAGGTTAAATTACATGATAAAGTCAAGGCCAGCCTGAACTATACAGCAAAATCCTGTCTCAAAAAAAAAAAGAGGAAAATATACTATTGATATTATAGTAAAACAAGTTAACACAACAATTTTAGTATTGAGAAATTCCGGTATAAATCATCTATATTCCATTTCTTAAACATTGTTTAAAAACACAGAAAACTCCATAATCACAGTCATTGCCTGTCCTCAGATTCTCAAAAGCACTAATAAAAGTCACAATTAAAGCATGAGTATACACAGAGAATGCAATGACTTCATATAATAAGATGATTTTACATAGAAATAAGTTTTCGCACAGTCCCTGTAATTCTTGTGTGGCCAGAATCCAATGAGATAAATCTGAACAGGCTTTATAATGAGAATTAAGGAATAAAAGGACTGAGAACATACTTGCTTTTTTTCAAACAAAAATATAATCAGTTGCAACATGAAGGTGGGTTCCAAGTGAGCAAACTATATTGTTTTTCATGAATTTTGTTGTCAAGTCCAAGAGAAATCTTTCCCTGTACTTGATGGGTATTAACCTCGCTAGCATCATTAAGCCCTTCGTATTACTTCACATAGCTGGAAAAATCTAGAGTTCACTTGTGAAAAGACCTATATCTGTGTTTCACTCTTTTTCCATCAGGATGCTAATACTATAAGAAAACTGCTCAGGAAGATATTCTTCTCCTTACTGCATTTTAATAAGGTGCTTATGCTAAGCAGGAGTCTGTGTCTGTTGTCTGCTTAACAGGGCACATATCCATCCTAGGGATAAACAGGTGAGCTGGCTTTAGGCATGCCATCTACAAGTCTCCATAAAATAGGTATGGACACATTTACATATCAGTACAAATAGCAATAGTTAGGTGTCCTTTTTAACTCCTTTAGAGAGATTAAAGAAAGATAGTAGGGATTTAGAAAGATTATCCTGAAATTCTCATTAGAGCTATACAAGTGAAAAATAAAATGCATCCAGATTTTTTAAAATTCTGAACATTGTAAACATTTGAACTCTAAAACCACTACCACTAGAACATTTTTCTAGGTGCCATATTTCATGTATTTGAATTCTAGGTAATTATACAGAAAATATGTTGTGCAGAAATGATCTTAATAGAGTAATTTTATGTGATTAATATGAAATTGATAGTAGTCATATTAGCACTGTATCAGAGTCTGGCTTTGGTTATATTGTATTGTATTATACTATGATATATTATTATTATTATTATTATTATTATAGATATGATGTTCTTGAGAGATACTAAAGTCTCTTCCCAGAAGTAGGGAACAGCAATTTTTTAAAAAGGACTAGCTTTTTTTTTGACTAAACAAAGAGGAATATCATTTTTCTCAGTATATTTAGGCAGACATTGTAGAAATACAAACAAATCATCCATACATAGCTTCTGCAAGATGCCTGTGGGATCTACACACACAGTAAAGTTGGAGAAGCGCTGTTATAAATGGCTACAGCCCTTCAACCCAGCCCTGAAAAGCGGCAGCATAATCACAATCTATGTTAGTATGAAATAGATTACCATACAGAAGTAACTGGAAATTGTGGCTCAGTAGTACCACCCACACAGATTCTACTAGAAAAGTTAGATCGCCTTCGAATACATATAACAGTTTCTCTGTCTGAAATAGAATGCACATTTCTGACACAGCTGACAAGGTTATGATGACTTGCGTGAATCATAGCCATGTCCCTGGGCATATAGCCTCTGGGTCTGTTGATCTCCTGCGCCCTTTGTAGCCCTCCTGTCTTTCTTGCTCTTTCTTCTGGCTGGAATGTAATGCCCTCCTCAGCCTTTCGTCTTCAGTCTGATGGATCAAATATCTCCTGCAGTAGTCCACCTACCTCCCACTTTCCTTTCTGAAGCTTGCGTGTTTCTATGAGATTCTCATTTCAGACTCCAGTATGAGTGACTCCATCTATTCACGCTCAAATCTTGACAACTTAGAAAATGAAAGTTATTCTTTTCCTCTATCTTATTCTTATGACCTAGACACAGTAGGCTGTGAAGACCTATAAAAGAATGCATGAAAACATGATAGTGTTTCATTGTTTCTATTTTTGCATTAATACTTAATCAGAATATCATATTCTGCTGATTAAAAGATTGAATATAATATTTATTGCTTAGATAAAGAATCTAAATGTGACTTTCATAAACTACACATGCTTTCCCCCTCTTAACTCTTAAAAAATATATGAGATAAGAGGGAGAGAGAGAGACAGAGATGGAGACAGAAACAGAGACAAAGAGATAGAGAGAGAGGAGGGGGAAGGGAGGGGGAGAGGCATTCAACATTTTTATATTGTGTAATACATTTCTACAGAATTTGGAGTTATATCATGATGGAAAATGTAGTATTTCTCCACTATTGGATTTTATATTATTTGTAAAAATCTAATAGCTTTGTAAACAATATATAGTTATCAGAAGGTAAGTTTATTTCTGAATGAATACATACAAAATTTTGTAGCTAAAATAATTTTCATTGTGCATATCAGACTTTAAAGTGTTACACTGATTCCATTTGTCTGATAGTATAATCAACTGGAATGTCTGTTCATGTTGGTTTAATTTATTTGATTAAAACAGAGACCTCCACCTCCGATCAATGTCTTACATGATTTTGGGTTTGTACTATGTACTCTAGCTTCCATTTTTACTTGTTATGGTTTACAAAACTTTGTAAAATCTTCACAAGCACAGCTCCTTTATTACTAATTTTTAAGTTTTCATACGTCCTTGCTTGCTGGCATAATGATGGCACCTCTGCAGGGAGCTGGCACAGGTCACACCTTCATGAACCTTTTGCATCCCCTGCTCTTTGTCTTTCACCTAACTTCCTTCATTTCTTAGGTCTTCTCCTGTTTGCAAAATGTTTTCAGATCCTGATTTCCAGCTGACACCATGGAGAGTTCTTATTTTAATATATGGTTTTACGTTTATTTCTAAAGAATGTCACTGAATAGTTTGGTTTTACCCACCTCTGCAAAATGCAATGCAGTGTTACCTTATAAAATAAAACCGTTGTCTTTCAAGTCAATCTGTTTAAAGACTGCACAAACAGAAAAAGAACAAGATGGCTTGGTCTTTTTTTTTTTTTTTTCAACAATAGAAGTAAGAGACCTAAAGTCTGATCCCATCATGCCTCTTTCTAGGCATAATGACTTTATTGATATATTTCCTGAGGTGTAAAGAATTTTTCAGTGTTATATTATATCGCTTAATATAGCAACTGAAAATACCTAGACTTTGATTAATTCAGTCTAAAGAGAAAAAAAAAATATCGCACAGGAAATAGGAATAAGAGAATAACAGTTCCTGGTCCCAAACAAAGCAAAGCCAGTTCGGGGCTGAAGGTGTTTCCTTCCACAACTTTGCCTCTCTTCTATAATCAGATTTTCTATAAGCTTTCAATTATACCACATATAAAACTGCCTCTAGATGAAAATGAAAGAGGAAAATCTAGGACGCTGCTCTTCTGGGAATCTGAATTTCAGAGGCTATCAAAACAGGTTTAAAAATATTAATTTTTCTGTGTCCAAATAACACTTGTGTTAACCAAATTTACATTTTCTGACTGCACGCTTTGACGTTTAGATAGTGCTAGACTAATCCTCTTTAATTAGAAATATTGCCCCTTAATCATGGAAATACACTTCAGTGAGCAGTAGGCCACTTATGATATTGCGATTTGAAATCTTATTTTTAAAATTATTTTATACTGATTATTTATATGAAAGTGTTGCAAGCATGTGGACTTAAAGAGACACTACTACACAATGCTTCGTGAGAGCACAGTGAGGATCTGACCCCTTGTGCTTTGCACACTCTGCCCTTATAGGTAATCATGCTCAAGCCTCTAGCTGTTTCTCTGATTTAGTTTAGTTGTTCAAATAGTTGGTCATAGCATTTGTGATTTGACATTTCTATGCATGCCTGCAGACAGGCTTCTTACACTCCATCCACAGCCACGAACACCCAGGTTTCCTTTCTGCCATCATTGCAAATAATTATCTTTTTCTTTTATTTAAAATGGAAATTTGGATTTTTTGACGGTATTTTAAAACTCCACTGAAAAGGTAAGACATTCATGAGATAAACTTATTTATTATTTATGTCTGTATTTTAAAATACTATTGGTTGTTTGATTTTGTCACTTGCCTGCTCGTCTATACATTTAGCTTTTGTTTCCCTTTTTGGGTTTTTTGATGTGTGGTGTTTCCTGAAGCAGCTGCTCCATCAGCAAGCCATCCTTTCAGCTCTTCCCCTCGCAGCCCCTCTCTTCCCAGGACTCTTCACCAGTCTCCTTTCTCAGGTCCTCTGTTTGTCACTTCATGTCCTCTTACTGCAGTTCTTTCTTCATTTGCAGATTCACACTGCAGGTTTTCCTTTTCTCCTTGAATTATATAAACTTTATTTTAGTATGCCGCTCATGAGAATTTGTGTCATGTTGACAATGTCTTGAATATATTTTCATAACAGAGTAAATTATTCAACAGAAATGAAAGTACATGTCTAGAGCATTATCACTTTTACAGAGTAATGATTTTATTTTTAAATGAGCTTCTTTTTTAATTGACATTTGAATTGTACACATGGGTAGAGTACAGTGTTCTATCTGAATACTTTTTTATGTGTAAGGATCAAATCAGGGTAATTGGCATGCCTATCACCTCAGGCGTTTATTTCTTCATGTTGGGAACATTCAAAACCTGCTTTGAAAAATACAGTTAATTACTGTAGACAAGTTATCCAGTTGTACTGTAGAACACTGGAAGTTATTTTGTCCAAGTTCCATGCCCAATGCCTGCTCAGCTCACTCCCCATCAGCTTCGTCCTCAGCCACCACCCACTGTTTTGTTCTCTACTACTATGAGACCAACCACTTTAATGTCCACATGTAAATGAGATAAAGTTGTATTTGTCTTTCCTTGAAGGGCCCGTTCCTCTCAATATCTCCAGTTCCATCCATGCTGTTCCAAATGGCACAGGCTATCACTTGTTTTTATGGCCAAACAAAGTTCCACTGCCAATTTGTAATGGATTTCTGCATTCATTTATCTATGAAATGCCACATATTGGCTAGGAAGCAACACATGGGAATCTGTTTTTCTTTAAAAGGTTTCTACTTTGCACCACACTGGAGTGGTGTTCCTTACATATCTACCCCCCCGGTATGTAAGTCAGTTAAAGAACCATAAGCTTTTTCATTTGTGTACTAAAGAAAAAGCAATATAAAAATTAGGTGAATTTCTTTAAGTTTGTGATTATCATTGTTAAGAACAACACAGGTCTTATTTCTTCATTCTTCTTTGATCAAGGTGTGTTTACATATTATTTTTTAAAAATCATTTCATATCCTTTTCTCAAAGTTATTTGCACATAAGTTTAAGAAAATGACTATTATAAAAAATCTTTATCTTGGTCCATTGTGCTTACCTATGTCACACACAGAAAATTTTTAAATTATCAAGTTTGACTATATATATGCAATACTAATATTGATAAGATTTTTTCAGGTGTCTGGCACAGCAGAGAAACAGGCAGAAAGAAAAAGGGAAAGGGGCTTTATTACCTTAGAGAACACAAAGAATTTGAGGAAGATAAGGAATTTTTTAGATTGGAACAAAGTGAGCTAAGGCTTTTATGGCCTTTTACCAGGGGTGGAATTTGAAGGGGACGTTTAGATACACTTGAGGGAACTGACTGGGGGTCTTGCCTGAGGAGGCAGGAAGGGTGAAAGAAAATTGTACCTGGGTTGTGCTGGAGAAGAAGTGAGGAGGTGGTCTTGGGAAGACAAGCTTTTATGGGCTTCAGCCATGTTAGATGACCACTAAAATGATTTCAGCAATTCGTACTAGAGCCAGAACCTATCAAATATCATAGCTATTTTATCACCTTTCATTTAAGAATGATATCCTCTACTAAGATATCATAAAATATTCTTGTAAGCTAAACCTGAAAAATTTCTCTGTAGATACAGGCACAGTGTTCCTTCAGAGAGTGTTCTGTGACCACAATACCAAAATATACCTATAAAGTCAAGAGCTGAAGTTATCTGCAAATGATCAGAACTCATGACTAAAAGGTCTTTTGTACTGAAAAAATGCCAGACATCATTTAGCCTGGTAAAAGAAGTTTTCTGCTCTGGAAAGCGAATGTTGAAGAACCTGAATTACATTACTGTTGCCGTCCTTTACAATGGGATTCAAGCCATTATTTTATACAGGAGTGTCTGAAAATACAAAGTTAATTGTTTGAAAATAAGAAGCTACTGAATTTGTATTATAAAGTATAAGCATAGTATTTATTCTGGGAAAGTAATGGTAAGCATATTCATATATACTTAGAAACTGTAAGTTATTAAGTAATAAATAAAAGATTAAAACTTTTCCATTCAAAAACATCAATACTTATAAACAAAATTAAGGAAGAATTTGTCACATACATAACAACTAAATGTGCATTTTAGAGTCTCATTAAGCTATAACTTCTATAAGAAAAGATGCTTTCAGACCTCAGTATTTTTATTAAAGTTGAACAAAGAACTTTCATTTCTCCTGATGGTCATGTTGACCCATTTTAATTAGGGAGAGATATGGGAAAGCATTATACTACCCTACTGACCACTGTGGAAATTTGTTTGACCATCCTGAAAGGCAGTATGCATAAAAAGTTTTAAATGTGCATAAAATTTGACAGAACAACTTCACCATGATTGACTTATGTAAAGAAAAATAATTGGAAAAGAACAAAGATGTACAATTTTTTTAGAGTATCATTTATGGAATAAAAATAGCAATGTCAGCTAAAATTTCAATTTGGAAGGGCTCTGTTATGTAAATTATGATACTGAATATAATATAAAGTTATATAGTTATTAGAAAGACAATTCCCTATGATCTTATGAGTGGCCTTATAATGTTCATTTAAAGCAATCATACAAAATATATGATTTTATAAAATGTCTCAGAAATTTTGTAGAAATATTGAAGTAATTCTATTGTTGGTATATGGGTAACTTTTACTTGGCATTACGCCTTTATGTTTTCTGTTCTTAATCTAAGAACCTACATTTATATAAGAAAAGAAAATATATTTTTAAAATTGTGACATATACTTCTATTATTGTAATGATTATAATGAACTGTAATGTCTATTCATATTGGTTTAATTTATCTGCTTAGGAGAGAGATCAAGAAAACCCAATATGTTTTAAACTTCTACTTATAAATGGTTATTAATAGTTTTAAAGTTACTTCACTCCACCCAAATTGTTGGTAAGATATGCTGAGTTTGTTTTTTCTTATTAAATGAAGACATGACTTGTAAGTGTTAAAGTAATTCCAATTTGTTAATATTTAACCTATTCAAATGCATGATAAATAGATTAATATGTAATATTTATGGGTGGAGCTCAAAATTAAAAAACAAATCATTAAAATATTTAAAACAGAGAATTAAAAATCAGTTGGGATTGAATACTTTCAAAGAATGATCTTATCAGATTTACTTTTAAAATTCATTTGCATTAATGTTATTAGTAAATATAAAATTTAGGCTTTCTACTATAACAGCAATGTCTTAGTTTTCCTATCGGTTATCATAGGTAGCAACATGTCATCTAGTCCCACGTTTCAGGTTCCTATTTGGTTTACTTAGCTCAGAATCTTCAGTATAGTTTTAGCAATATTTCATTACACTATTTGCTATTTTAAGAAATGGAGTTTATTATTAAAGCAATAATATGAAAATTAAGGCAGCAGAATGAAGAGAGAAAATGTAACCATTCTGAATGCTGTTCTTACAGTTCCTGCAAGGCCTCTGAATGGCTCTAATTAGTAAATACATGTGCTTCCAAGTGTGCATTTTTAATAACACACTGAGTGCCAGAGGTCAGTTGTTATTTACATAAAAATGGGAGCTAAGATGGCAACGCAGAATCAGATGTTAATACAAAAAGCAAAATGTTAATAAGAAAGGCTCCTGGAACAAAAGGCATTAGCCTAGTCCATTGAGTTATTTTGATTACTCATTTTGTACTCTTGTAAGTAGACTCAAATCACAATTAAAGTAAAAAGCTATCAGGTTCTGGAACCATCAGGGAGCAATGATAATCAAGCCTACAATATTTACTACTGCAGAAGATTGAAAAATCAAAACCAAACTTGCATTTGGAGTCTGCGAGGTAGTCGCCATGAAAACGGCCCCATCACTGAGGTACCTTGTCTACTGCTGGTGCTTCAAGGGTACCCTTACATCAGAAATAAGTTGGGACCACACAAAGCATATATCAACTGAATATGTTACACATGACATCCTATTAAAAATAATTTTAATAAAATTAACAGTTTCTATAACTTTCATTTCTTAATGTAGTTGATGTTATAAAAGACATTTTTATGGTATTGCTCTAGATATATATATATATATATATATATATATATGTATATATACACTATATAGTCATAATATATACTATATAGTCATATATAAGACCCTCTCTCTCTATATATATATATATGTATATATATATATATATATATATATATATATATATATAATCATTTTCATCTTGCAGTCATGATGATAACATTTTCTGATAATAATTTTGAAACCAAATCCTTTCCAAAATAATCATGATCTAATTTAGGCATTCTGATATTTTACAGTGACTTTATACATAGATATTTCATTAACAGAGATTTAATAATTCAGATAATAATAGACTTCACATTGATTAAAAATCTGTTAAGAAATTTTGAGTCCAAACTACTAAATTTAGCAAATAATCGTTCAAATGGGCATGTGCTTGTGATGCAGTTACGATAAAGGTTTCCCTTCAGCCTTTGAGGATATGAAGTCTTGAAGCTGGTATTTTCCTCAAACACGCCCAGTCCACCTGCTTCATGGTTCCAGGAAGAGAATTACTCTCTATGTCCTCAGTACCCACCACACTCAAGACAGACCCTGAAGAACACCTTATTTCTCATATGTGGGTTTGATGGCTCAGATTTTCCCTCTTGCAGGGAAGTCTAAATCTTAGAGAAGCTTATTGATAGCTCAGTGCCAAGCTAGATCCCACTGCAAGGACTCCAGGTCTGTATTTTGGACATGGAACCACTTAACTATGTTATGTTTATATGTATGCTTTGTTTTTAGATGAATTTACTCATTAAATTACATATGTCAATATTTCAAATGACTAATGCATTATTTTAAAGTACTACATTCTAAATTTCATTTAAAGTATTTTATGTCATGACTTTTTACATATTTATTAGTATGATTGCATCACATGTTCTTATATGTTTGTTAGGTTTGCCCTAGTGGGCATAACATGGATTTGCAATTGGCTGTGTCACTCATTACCTACTTGTGAAAAATGGAAGGTCATTTGATCTTCTTTTGTACCTACTTCTTCAGATGGAGAACAGGAATGATAACACTGCATACTTTATAGGGTTTTTTTAATTAAGCATCAAAGAATCAATTCTATTGCAACAGTGAGCAGAAATACCAAAATGATACCCGGGATTTAGAGGTGGATTTCTTTAAACCCACAGGCACTAATAGGGATCATTCTTCAAGTATCAGGCCCCAACTACTGGTGGTCCAGAGTATACATGAGCTAAGCAAGCAGGAGGCGCAGAGGAAGAACGGCTTGTCAACTGGGGATAGATACATGCAGTGTGCCTGACCGTGGCCAGTGAGGCATCTCAAAATGAGCAGCCCTTCCTGAGAAACAGAAGCAACCAGAACTGGAACAGGAACTATTACAGGGAAAACAAAGAAAATGAACTACACTGGCCTGGGTGGGGGGTGTCTGTTACACTGCCATGTACATAAAATGAGCATAGCTCATCAGAAGTGCTGAATATAGAATTTTAAGTAATATTTTAAACTGTTAAATTCCATTTTTTGCTTAACGTTTATCAAGAAAGTTTATAATGCATACACAAAACATAAATATATTGAAGAAAGTGTCCCAGATTGCTGTATATTCCATGAAGATTTGACATTTTGTGG
Organism: Ctenomys sociabilis; assembly: GCA_004027165.1. Lineage (NCBI taxonomy): Eukaryota > Metazoa > Chordata > Mammalia > Rodentia > Ctenomyidae > Ctenomys > Ctenomys sociabilis. The sequence continues at coordinate 108,305 of PVKA01002089.1, forward strand.
CTTCTTGAACCCCAATACTCAGTTGCTCCATCAAACTTTCTAAAGGTGACTATGAGGGACAAGGCCATTAGAATTTTTCACTCATTCATGCAAGTCTCAAATGTCCCAGATCTTCAGGATCTTCCTTCATAACCTGGACCCTTATTTATGTAGAAGGTGCTATCATTTGGAACAGGAATATCACCCAGCGGCCTGTGTGTTGAAGTCCATGGCTCTTCTGGGAGTTGGTGGAAACTTTCCCAGAAGGGTCTTCCAGTCATTGGAGGAAGTACTTTCATTGGCTCCTGGGACCCTGACATTTTTCTATCTTGCATCTCAGTCATGAGATGAGAAAGTTTCATCTATCATACATGGACCAAAATGTGTTGCCTAATTTTAGGCCCCAGAACAGTGGGCCCAACTGACCGTGGACTGGATCCTGGAAAACCAGAAGCCAAGATGCCTGTTTCTTCTTCTTCAGTTGATGAGATCAGGCATTGTGTCACAAATACCAGAAAGCTGGCTGACACAGAGTTCCATGCTTGCTAGGCTTTGACTCTGCCTCCTTAGCCTTCCGATGCAGTGTCCACACTCCTCTCTGTGCTGCACCTCAGAGGGCAGCCACCGTTGCCCTGGTTTAATTTGATTGGATTCAGCCAGAGGGAATCAGGTGCAACAGCTGTGACAGAGCAAGGTACACACATTTATTCCTCGAGTTCTCTTCCTGCAGGTCACTGATATGTAAGACTTCCTTTGGCATAATAAATTCACTAATATTTATTGAACTAAGGGACAACTGACTCAAATTACTCATTTTTAAGATTTTAATGTTCTCCACAAGTCTGAATTTGAACTCATTCACTAGTTAGTTAGCACATTATTATTTTCTAATACTTATACAAGTATAAGATTTTTTTTTATTTTTATTTACAAATATCTGTAAAATTAATATCTGAATGGAATACATTTCAGTAAATTTTCTTCAGTATTTCTCAAGGTTCTAGTTTCTGAGATACATCATCTCAGGAATGAGTACTTACCTGGGTTCCAGCTTGTCTGAAACAAGCCGATGGGTGGGAAAGACCAAAAGTGACTAACTTGCTTTGTGTGCACCACGGCTGGCCCGCTGTAGTGGAATGAGCATCTGCGGACACTGATTCTGGAGCAAGAGCACAAAGCATCATCTTGTGAATGTGTCCTTTTAACGTACTTAGGGTCCGTTATTCAGAGCATTTACAGACTTCTTGCAGACATGAGAATGGTTCTGAAAATTCTTCCTTGCATGTGTGAAATTGTGTGTGTGTGTGTGTGTGTGTAATTATCTACATGAGTAAAGGGAGATGCAAACAAAGTTTTTTTTTTTTTTTTTTGAATCTGGTGTTACTTCACCTTTCTGCATAGGAGATAACTTCCCACAGGAAGAAAAGACTGGAGTCTAACACCTGGCCCACAGATTTCATCCACAGCACAACAGCGACCCCTCCCCCACCTGCCTCCCTACCCCTCAGAAGCTGAAGACCCATTCTCTCTGGCAGTTTCTGTAAGGCTCACCACTTCAACTGCTTTGTCTTATGCTCCTGGGCTACCTAGCTGTTTCCTACAATTTGTACTGGGTGCTGTTGTTATGCTGTCATTTTATTTGAGAAGCCAAAATTTCTGAAACTTCAGAGGGAGAGACTAAATTTAACAGTTTGCTACACTGCTACAGCCTATGTTTACAGCTATAATTGAAAGAACTATAAAATGTAAACAAACACACATTTTAACAATACTATCTATCTACTAATCATAGTAATAGATACCTCTATATTATCTATCTGTCTGTCTATCTGTCTGTTTATCTAGCCATCTATCTATCTAACCTGTTATATAACCTCAGAATCATTTTAAACCTTGGAATGAATTTCTGAGATCTATTTTGAGAAAGTTATTTAAATTTATAAAGCTCCATTTCCAATTTTGCCTAATAGAGACAATAAAAAAATCCCACCTCTTATGTATTTATAAGGATTAACTGGTAGAACACATATGAAGTGCTTAGAAAAATACCTGTAACATACAGTAAACAGTATGTTTCTCCATTATTCTAACTTGCAAATCTTTAGGTTATCTTAAGTTAATTTTTAAACTATAAGTACATACATAAATCCTTTTGTCAAAAATTTAAGGAAAACACAATGTGCAAGTTTTATACATCCGTATCCAGGACACCTATTTATTTTCTGAAACTATTTAATATATTGAGGCCCTAAATATTTGGATATTGTGATGAAACATTTTTTTCATAGAAATAAAAGAATGTGTAATGTAGAACTTTGATGCTTTCCTCAAATTGTAGGTGATAATCAAAGCTCAATTCTCTGAGACGACTGTGGTTTTTTATTATGCTGGTGCCATGAGAATTAGCTTTCAAAAATTTAAGTAAATCATTCCACAGAGTGCCTCACTATTATTACGGGAGAAATCCCATCCTAGGAGATAGGGTTTAACATTTAACTGTCTCATGTGTGGCGTACGAATGCTTTCAGACATGAAAGGGCCCAGCTCAGATGGAGCCTGACAGTAAGTACTGTCCTGTCACTCAAGCAGAAGCAGCCAGGAGTACTCGGGCATTTTTTTATATAATTAAGCTTCATGCTTAGCATAGGAGATGGATTTAATCTGCCATATAATTCACATTATATGTCAAATGATCAAAAGCTGACATGCTGAACATGAACTGTCTCTTCTCGTACTGATGCTCAGTATTATATAGAACAGAAACCATAACGGATCAGCCAATACCCTCTCTATAGAAACTGGTGTGTTTCTAGGTTCCTTTTGTTTTCAAGCTAAATATCTCTCATATTCTAACACAAGTGACTTCTAGCTGTGAAAATTTCCCATGGGGGTTAAATAACAAATTAACACCAGTTTGGGTAAAGGTTTCCTAATTAGCCAATCGAGGCTGTCAGGCCACTAGAGGAAGCTAACCACCATGATGTTCTTAACAGCTTACCACTGCCCACTCTTCAGCGGTCCTCCTCCCTGCTAATTCTGTCTGATTAGTTCAGAGGCCTTAAAATCATGTTAGCTTTTGTGTGGAAGCTTTTGTAACTTACAGTCTTTCTTCCCTAAATATGTTTGTTGTCAGCAAGCCAAAAGTACATTTTACATCTTCTGGAAGCTTTGTCTGAGGGAATCGAGGTTTATAATAAGAAGGCTATTTGCATATAAATTATGCCTAGAATATAAGGAAGAGTAAAGGCTGAGAAATGTTATTATTTGGAAAGAAAATAGAGGGAAATCTCTGCTATAAAACCATTTTTAAATTTTTGTGGGGTTGGGTGATTAGTATTTCATCTGGTAGAGCCAGCTGTAAGTTTGGTGTGGGGGTTGGGGAGCGCGGGTTGGCAGTCTGCAGTGCTCCCAGTCAAGAGCTTATATGATGACATTTAATTGGGGATCAACATTCTGCAAGAGTGTATAAAAAGGAATCGGTGTGGCATTATCACTGAAAAAAGTTCCTTCCTTGTTCTGAATAACAGAAAACATTCAAAGTATTGTAGTGTCGCCATTATGTATATAGTTGCAAGAATATTAAAAAGAACAATAATAGTACCAAATAAGAATCATTGCATGCATTTATAATAAATATTATTTTCCGAATATTCTGCTTCTTACTATACTGTCTGCACTGTGGTGGTATTCACAGGAACAGAATGTTTTTGAATAAAAATTTGACTATAATCAACATTTGTTTACTTTTAAGGTTATGTTTAAAAGGAACTCTGCACATGATATTTTAAAACTGTTTTGATGAAAAAATGAAGCTAGAGGTAAAAATCTACCAAAGACTGAGAAATTAAGAGTCTCAGACATAGAACCATGAAATCTCAAAGGGATACCATCCATCATGAACACGTTCCATCCTCCTGTTCACATTCCTGTGATACCCAAGGCAGATCCCTAGAAAAATCTTTACCATAGCAGATGGATAACATGGGGGCAGTTATAATGTAGTAGTCAGGAAGAGAAGGAGAAGGAGAGGGAGAGGGACAGGGAGGAGGGGGAAAAGATAGGACTGAAGAAAAGGAGAGAGAGACACTCTCAGGGCACCTCTTACTAATGAGATAACACCTCAGCTAAATAAAGAACTTCAAACAGCCTGCAGTCCTTCACATTTGTCCTTTGCCCACTATCTTTGTGCTTGCCTCTCTTCCATCTCTCATTGACTTCTGCCTATTAATCCTGCAGGATGACTGTTACTTTACTTTAGCATGATGGTACAAAATTATATGAGAAGAGTGCAATGTACAGCCCAGAAAGTGATTAAATTACAAGGATTTATGTTTTATCTTGATGTAGAGGAAAACTTGTAAAGCCATCTGCTTAGAAAGCAGTTTCCCATTAGGTTAAATCCTGCTTGTCAACAACTCGCATTCCTTACTAGAGTTTCCTTGACTCCAGAGATAATAATACGAGTTTCTCACTGCTTAGTTCCTGCCTTGTTTTTGAGATGGAGCAGTGATGGTCCATCCAGTTTTAACACATTTCAGAGTGGAGCTTTAGAGAGCTTTATGGTTGACAGTTTAACCCACCTAGACTGACAGAAAGTGATTTAGATTAATTTTCAAGATTCATTTGTAAAACTGATTCAGTTCCTCCAATTGTACTATTGACTTTGAAATTTGAAGATTTTATACCATTTCTGTATCTTCATGAGACATTATTTTAGTAGTGTGCACCTGAAAGATAAAACAGAGTCTAGAATTAATGTGTTATAAAACAAATGGTGGGCCAGGAAGATAGGCCAGGAGAAAAAGCACTAGCTAATAATAATAATAATAATACTAATACTACTACTAATAATAATACTTTTGACCTTGGAAAATACAAAAGTTACATTTCTTGTTATATAGGTCTTATTTAAGTAAAGCCATATTAATATTCTGAGCTGTAAAAGGCTCAAGTCAGCAACTTCTGACATTGCCAGTCCTATGGATAACCCACTACTATTATGGACTACTGGAGTATATTGGGATATTTTGCTGAATTCAGGTACCTATAATATTTAAATAGCAATGGAATACCCATCTCTGACAAAACTAAACAAAAAAAAGGACAAACGAAGGACCATTTTGTATCTGTATGTGCAAAATAGGATAGATATACAGCTACTTTCACTTAATCCAATGAGAAGAGAGATTTGTGCTAATAGCGTTTGCACAGGATATCATGTCTGCATTTTGTATCATGAATAACTACTGCAAAGACAACAACATACAATGTACTAATGATTGAAATTGTCCTATTAATCGATTTTGAAACTGTCTCATTGTTATTTGTTTCTTAATAAAAAATAGGGAAAAAAGACAAATGGCATTTGCTGGTTTTCAACTTTGTAGGTCCTCAGACTCTCTTAGAGCGCTGCTGCCCCATTTAATTTCTCTTCCTGACGGCATCACCTCACTGAAATGAAGTGCAGCAACTGCATAGTAGTCATGTGAACAGAGCGCTGAGCACAGACACGCAAGAAAACAAAAGGCAAGGAAAGGCACAATGTCGAGCCGTCTCCTCCAGGCTAATCTATACTATCGTGATGTTCAAATTAACTGACTCTGGGTGATCTTGGAATTCTGCTTCCCCTAGCAAACTCTTTGCTACATAAATGATCAAAGAGAAGATATTTTTCTATTTAAGTTTACTCATGATGTGTGTAGCAAATAATGTTGATGTTCTCTGTGGGAAGTTTCCCTTGGACACAGCACATCTCAATTTCCTTTTCATTCCATGTCTTCCCTCCCACTGCCCTCTACCCACCTCTTGATTTTCTTTCTTTTTTGTTTGTACATTCGCAGTACATAGTATGTAAATCCTTGTGTGCAGCTAGCATGTGTACATAACATGCCAACCTTTCCTGGTCCATCCCTTATCCCTTGCTCTACCTTTTGACCCCCTTCCTCTTTGAGAAATATCTACTGCCCTACTTCCTATTAGCTATGATATTGTTTAACTCTAGGTTTTTCATGTAAGAAAAACCATTTGATACTTATGCTGTGTAGGTCTGATTTATTTTATTCAACATTATGGTCTCAAAGTATATTTATTTTACAACAAAAGACTGAAGTTTATCCCTCTTTATTCCACTGTCGTATGGTATTGTGTGCTTAGGCCTCATTTTCTTTATTCATTCGTTTGTTGATGGGCATATGAACCAGGATTTAGTTATTACAAGTTATGGTGCTACATGGACATGCATGAATCATAAAGCCCAGCCTTAAGTTCATCGATGGTTGATTTAACAATAGTTCTCCATCCTCTGTATGAATCCTACTGACCGATTCTCATGCCTCTTGAAGTCCTTTCTCCTCCAAATCAATCCTTCTACCCCCATCTGTTGAGTTTAATCCTTTACAAACTCAAACTCAGTCTCAGTCTTTCATGTAGTTCTGTTGGTTTCCTTTTGAAGTAGCTTCTGATTGAATAAAATATGAACCATGTGAAAAGCTCACTATTGCCATTAACTAACTGAAATATTTTAGAAAAGTATGCAAAACTTTAGTTAATAAATTGAATGAAATAGTCATCATAGCATACAGAGGAAATCTCTAAACTTGTGTTGCTTTATACTCTACCTTCAGTCTGAGGAAAAGCATGAACTGTGGGTATGACTTATGAATAAGCATTAAAAAGATTACCAAATTTTGGGCTTCATGCTTTAAGAAAACCCCAAACACAGTTGCATATATTTGAATTTAAAATTAAATGCTTAAGGTATTATAATTTTTCTTTTATAATTTCATGCTATATTCACTGTTTGAATTAACCAACGAAGGAAGAAATGCTATAGCTTGGAGCACATTGTGTCCCTGCTCTCATGTCTTAGTGTCTTTGTCCAGGCTGGTGGGTTGGCTGGACTCAATCTGTCTTTCTCTATGTCTCTTAATTTAATATATGCCCTTTCTTCTTCCTGACCTTGACTGTCCTCCGTTTTGCTGCTGTACAATGTTTGGAACCATCTCAGACATAGGATATTTGTATTAACTCCTCAGCAGTTGTGGATATGGATTATAAATTCTATGCACAGAATATACATGCTGAGGAAGTATTTCTTTTGATTTAAAATCAAATTTTATTCTATCATTTCAGTTGATTAAACTCAAAGCTACATTTTTCTTAAATGTTTGTTTATGCATTATAAATATTACTTTTATTTCCCAAACTAGCAAATTTTAATAATCTCTTTAAGTGGTCTTTTGATTAATATTCATCATAATATGCAAACCTAGATAAATACACTAACATTTTAAACCACATTTACATATTTAATACATTAGATTTTCTTATTAAGTACTCCAATAAATCATCTCAAGTACTTAAGTAATACTTGTGAATCTAAAAATTGAACTTACAAATATTTTCCCTATTAACTTAGGTTAAGTGTTCTCATAAAGTTTATAACCTGAGTAAATAATTATGATTATACATAATATATTAGTGGAAAATTCTTTGGGAAGAATTGTTTTCCAATTAATCCAAAGTCTCTCAGGTATTATAAGTACTGGCAGTACTAAATATGTGCAGAATATTACTTGCTATAGAATATTTTTATGTGTTTATTTCTTTATTTCTACAGAAAGTTTTTAAATTTTTCTGAGAGCAACTTACATGAAGGTATCAAGCAATAATTATATGATTCTGTGATTGACAGGCACGCTGTTCTTTTGCTCACCCACACCTTGTTATCTGGGCCTGGGGTTATTTATTGTAAAATATATTTTAAATTATAATAGATGTACAGACTTTTCCTTACTTCGTGTAATAACAGAGTACCCAAACTGGATAATTTACAAAGGAGAAAAGTTGAGTTTGGTTCCTCATTCTGAAAGTCTCAGTGGATGGTGCCCACATCTTCCCAGAAGAGGAAAGTAAGTTGGTACCTGTGTAGCTGATACATTGTGTCAACTTGGCTGAATGGGTTCTGGCCCTGCAGGGGGGGAGGGCCCAACCTGGGCTGTGATTGCTTCCGCCCTAGAGGGCGATTAGGCTCAGGCTCACCCCCCCCCCAGGTGCAATCGGTTCCACCCTAGGGTCATGGGCTGCCCCAAAGTGACTCAGCATAAAGAGTATATATAAAGGAGGTGAGAAAGGATTCTTGTGGAGGCCCTGGCCCGCTTTCTTGGAGATGTCCCAGTCTCCAGAGAAGCTTGATCTTTGCAACTGCTCCTCCTTCAATGAGGAGCTATGATCTCCTCATTCGCAGTGGAGCCCTTCTGTCTTCACAGTCAGCATATAAGGAAGAGAGAGGCTTGACGAACGCCGCAGCTGCTGCAGCTCCTCTGCTTTCCATTGTTTTCTGCCATCATGAACTGCTGTCCTTTGCATTGGAGCCAGCATAGTATAAGCTGAAACCTCCACAAACCGTGAGCTAAATAAACCTTTCTTTCCTTCACTTTGAGTGTTGGGTATTTGTCCCAGCAATGAGTAAAAAGTAACTAAGACAGTGTCAGAGAGAGATTATGCAATGAGCAGCTGCTAGGGAAGCCAGACTTACCTGAGCACCACAGTATTCATAGCTGGTAACAACTCCAGCCCCGTGAGAGAATCACTCACGGGCAAGGGCAGAACCCACTTTAGCAAGCAAGCACTTCCCCCAGGTTCCACCTCCGACACTGCCATACCTTAGGACTCAACAGGAGTGTGGTGAGGGAAAAATAATAGAGAAGGCGCAATGCAGATCTTTCTAAATGGCCTCATGTGCACCTGTCAACTCATTTTAATTCTTATAAGGAAGATCTTCTCCTGCCTGGGTCAGAGAAAGGTAAAACAGCAAAAATATCAAAGACGTGACAGGAAGATGGCTCAATATGCTCTTACTGGACTCTGAAAATAGATAAAGGGTGAGTACAGCTGGAGAATGTGTGTGTTCTCTGGAAGCAGGGAATGTGCCTGAGCTGACCTCCAGTCCTCAAATTACAAGGATGAAATTGGGCCAGCATCATGGGCGAAGGAGGAGATGGCATTTCCCTGAAAGTCTCCAGGAACAAATGCAGTTCTGCAAACACATTGATGTGACCTGACCAGATCTAGGCAGGATCTTTCATCTCCAGAATTGGATGGTGGTAAATGCACATCATGAACCACCAGATTCATGACAGTGTATGATGCAATTAGTACAAAATGAGCACACGAGCCTGCGAGATAGTGGACTAAATGCCTGCTTAAGCAACTACAGGAATGGGGGTTCGATCCTCAGCACTGCCGGCCCAGCCACCAGGACACGCTGAGCCTGTGACCAAGTCTGGACGTTGTGGGGCCTGCCTGTAATCCCAGCTCTGGAGAGACTGAAAATAGGAGGATCCCTGCAAGTCTGCATAGTGAGATCCTGTACCAAATACATAAAAATTAATACAACATAACATAAAGTAATATAACATAATTACTAATCCTTGGCAACTTCTGCATCAAGCATCTCAGGCAAGATATTTAGCATATTTACTAGAATTTCCAGGCTTTTTTTGATTTTTTTTTAAAGGATCCAAAGATTGAACTCAGGCCCTTGGGCTTGCCAGGGAAGCACTTATTCCACTGAACCATCTCCCCAGGCCCTCCAGGCATTTTTTTTTTTTGAAAGCTCAAGTAACGAATATCTGATACAGTTTTTCTCTGACTAAACAGCCATGGTTATATATGTAGTCCTCAGCAATGGGATTAAAATCTTTACAAAGTAGTTTTCTAGCCTGTGTCTCCATAATTCGAGTTACAATCTGTGGAACCCTTAACTTTCTATTACTTTAGTATATGACTAATTACCTTGACATCCTCATCATAACTTTTATATATTTAAATGATACCAATTTCATTCTACAAATCTCCCTAAGTTCTAGTGTTTCAGTATCTAAAATCGTTTTGATGCCAGGAGACCACATGCAGAAGTCACCCCTGCTGCCCGTGCACCAGACACCTCACTTCATAAATTTTGTACCTGCTTTCCGACTTTCTAGAAAGCATCATTTTAGGTGTTGCAGTGTGCGGTAGTGCTTTTATGACTTGTCTTTGATCACGAGAAGGAAATTAGAGCCAATCTACAGCTCACGGCAACACTAGCCAGCAAGTTGAGAATGACTTTGAAGTACCTATGGACCAATGTTTGTCTTTGGTTACTTGTCCTGAAGTCAGGTACAAATTTTTTATGACTTTTTTTTTTCTAATTAAATGGCTCCCTTCTTTGAGATAACTGTGAAAGAGACATAAAATTAATGGACCATTTATCTTTCTGCAAGCTTTCTTGAGTGTTGTTAGTTTTCTCTGGTTGCTATAACAAATTATATTCTTCTGCAATTCTTAAGGGCAGAGTTCCAAACTCAAGATGCTGGCAGGGCTTTGCTTTCCTCCATCAGCTCTAAATCATCTGCCCTTGGTCTCCTGTAACTTTTAGTGGTTACAGGCCTTCCTTGAAATGTAATCAAATCTTTCCAATCTCCATCTGCACACACATGTTGCCTTTTTCCTCTTTGGTCAACACTCCCTCTGCTTCTCTCTTCTGACTACATTTGTGATTGGATTTCAGACCTTCCCCCGATGTTCTCCCTACATCAACATTCTGAACTAAGTTGCATGTGCGAATACCTTTTACCCCTAAATCAAGTAGTACTTGAAGTCTTTGACATTCAGACATGGACCTATATTTCAGGATCCACCACTCAGCCACATGCACCAACTAACTAAGCTAGTTTCATTTATGAATATCTCTGCAATTATTGGAAGGCTAAGCAGTCTGTTGAGATGATGTCTTAGACAACTGAAATATCTTGTTAACATCTCAAAAGTGCAATAACAGTATTTCTGACAAAAAGGCAGCTTATTTCTGACTTCCCATAATAAGTAAATTCCTAAGTCTATAACCTTGGTATCCTTGTAGAGAAAGGTTCAACATTATTAAAAAGTGCACCAGTGGGCCCTGTACTCAAGCATTATGGTTGCCTTCATGCTGTTAAAGCAGCTGTGATTTTACCTGTATTTTTCATCATGTTCTCCATGCACCCAGATCTTTACCCAGTAAAATGGGGCACAAGAAGGACAAAGGGATTTTTGTACAACCTGCAGAAACCCATTAAATTACTCACTGTGACCTGCTAAGGCCTCTGCTGGAAGACCTGCTAAGCAGCACATGTATCCAAGTGTTCATTTCTTCTGCAGTCTAGACCTGGGTTAGACAGGCAAATGGGGCAAGTAACTGAAGCAAAGTTAAGTTTAAAGCATGTGGTTTGTGAGCCAGGGCAGCCATTTTCATACTAAGTGAAAGAAAAAAAAAAACATTAGGCCTGAGAATTTTAAATAGGTTTTGCCAACCTCTCACTCCTTTCATACAGATCATTACTCAGAACAAAGAAAAAGAGATTCCTCAATAGTAATTTTAGAACCATGAATGAAGGGTTCTTTCTGAAGTTATTTGCTTCATAATGTTTAGTACCAATCTTAACCAAATGTGTTCTTGTGAATTAAAGAAAACTCCAAGTTTAAACGAAAGCAACAGATTCTATTCAAATATGATGACAATTTATCATTTTTTAAATTTTTCTTTCTGTATCTAGGACAAAGTCTACAGAGTCTGCAGGATCTCACTATGTAGATCAGACTCATAGTGATTTGCCTGTGTTTGGCCTCCCAAGCACTGGGGTTACAGGTGTGTGCCACCACCCCCAGTCTCAAGGCCTTCTCAGGACACCCTAGGGACAGGCCCAGCATGGCAGGCTGGAACAGTTTATCTTTTAAGAACCCAAATTATTCTCAACTTTTTTTACGATTCCCTTTCGAATGTTATTTCTTTAGGGTCCCTCTGATCATCCTGCAAAATACAGCAAGCACAAAATAAAGGATTCACTGTATGGTTCTATCATGGCCTTTCAAAATGAACCCCATCTAGGTTCTATTGACGACTACAATAATCAAAACATAATTTCACTATACAAGCATTCCATCTTCCCTATCTTTCTCATCAGTATTTTCAACATCACATTGAACTTGTTCTGCTGCTGCGTGGGATGTGGATTCGCCTGAGGATTTAGAGAAACTCTGGACTGTGGTTCTGCCATCTGGCCTGGGTGACATTCCTGCGACTGATCCTGGGACTGTGAGCAGAGAGGCAACGTCTGGTACTGAGCTCCATTTCCTCAGTGCAACTTCATTAGAACTCATATTTCACCCATACTACTCAATATTTTAGATAGTTTGAGGGAGCCAAAGACTGTCAATGACTGTCAGAGTTTAACTTGTCTTTCAACAATCATATTTTCCTGATCATACAAAGGCAGCAATGAGCCAACCATGCCTAACATGACCGCTGCGTGCTCATTGCCACATTTTCAGTAGGTGACATGTTTTTCTTTTTTTTTTTTTTTTTTTGTCGGAACCGGGGATTGAACTCAGGCCCTTATGCTTCCCAAAGAAGTGCTTATTTCACTGGGCCATGTCCCCAGCCCCAGTGACATGTTTTATTTACACAATTTTTGTAATCAGATATAATTATTGATTTTGTATCAGGTATTAAAAAGAATAAGACTGAGAAACAGTGTGTTTTCTCAGCCTTTCACACTAATTTTTTGCATACTCAATTTCCAATCTATATTTTAGTATGTAGTTGGTATATTTTTATGCTTTATATATATCCTGAGCTTTGACTATTTGACAGGGTGTAGAAGACATTTTTTCAGGTTAGGAAAATCTCCACCATGAGTTATTTTAGATTTAAGGTGTAATATTTCAATGAGATATATTGTGCTTTTAAGATTAATTACAACGACAGGGCCCTTTCAGACCTCTCTCTGGACCTGCACTATGTGACACTGAGTATGATGCAACTGGCCTAGGGATTTCTAACTCTGGCCCAGGATTATCAGGTCTCTATGGCAACAGAACCTAAAAAACCCTGGTTGCCCTAGAGACAAGATTGTCTCAGCACAGATGCAACTTTCATGGGACTGGAAAGGAAGCTTATCCTTAAATCCCCTTTGTGGAAGAAACACCTGGTAATGGACGAAGACTGAATATAAGTGGGAGAGAGGGCAAGGCTCCCTCCACTGGCTCCGTAGAACAGCTGGACCATTTTCAGGGTCCTGCTAATGCTTCGCTTCCATGACGATCTTGCAAAGTGCTGGTCCCTCAGACAGTGACTGTAAATCGTCCTTGACACAAAGAAGAGTGAAGGCAAAAAGCTGTCTCTGAGGAAACTATTAAACTAGAATATATTAAGTGTTCTTATTGCACCATAGAATTAGTGGAGTGTCCAAAAATCACCCAGAAACAAATGCTTGTCGGCGGGGGGGTGGGGGGTGGGGAAAAAGTGTCCTTCTCCACGGTGGGTAAAAATGTAGCCTGGTGCCACCACTGCATAAGTCAGCATAGAATTTTCTCAAAAAAGTAGGATTAGAGGTCCCATTCAACCTAGCTCTGCCTCTTCTGGAAATCTTCCTGGGAGAATTAAAAACATCAGAGTGTAATGATATTCATGTCTCATATTTATAGCAGCACAATTGGCAATAGCTAAATTTTGGAAACAGCTTGAGTGTCAATCAACTGAGGAATGGACAAAAAGTTGTATGTTTTTTATATAATAGAATACTACTGAGCCATAGAGAAGGATAAACTGGAGACTTTCCTAGGTGAAAATACATAATTAGAGACCGTACTCATAAATGAAGTAAATCAGACCCATATGTGTAAACAGTATATACACTTACTAGTGTAAGAAACTGAATAAATAAATAAGGTCTGGAATGTACAATATATATTGTGAATTAAAAAGAAACTGTTCAAAGGAGAAGACAACCTGTGATGAGGGAAAGGAAAAAGAAAAACATATACGTGTGCACAAGATGTTTAAGATAATTACACAGCTAGATCCTCTGAGTTCATTGAAAAGAGTATGTGGTGCTAATATTATCTGGACAAGATGCTGTGCCTCGGTCTTCGACTCTTAATGACCACAGCAGTGTATCAAGTGTTGCAACTGGCCTCCTAAATTGTTTTGAAACTGGGCAAAAAGAAAATGAACTTAGCACTATAGAAAAAGGGAACTTCCCCCAAAATCCTTCATTCAGTTCAGCATTTCTTTTATTTTGATCATCAGTTTTGAACTCTTAAAATAACTTTGATTAAATTTTATCCTCCCCAAAAGGATAAATGGAGTCCGAAGGCATTGTTATTCTCTTTAGAAATGAAGTACATTGAACTCATTTAAAGTAGTATTTAGGTTTACAAAAGAATCTTTTTGATTAACAATCAGTATGTTTGGATATTTTCAATTGATGTATAGTATCTTAATATTCCACTTAGTATCACCACAGTTGTATAATATATTAAATTCAATGACTTTGGTAGAGCCCTGGAAGACATCAGAATTACTCTTGGGAAGAGAGTACTGCTAACGTTTAGTGCTGGTTTACTTGTTTGGGGATTATATGCTCCAAAATTATTTTTTATAATTTAATCTCATTACTTAATAAACCTCCACCCCCAAAGAGCAGGGTATAGAATAGTCAAGGAAATATGTGTCTTTCTGATGGGCAAGGGTGCTGGCAGAATCTTCTCACTTCTAGATTTCAGCAGCTTCCTCAGCTCTTCAGCAGAAGTGAGGCATTCACAGACCTTGACATGTAGTTGACACATTGTGTTCATCTTGTCTTTAAGCAGGTGCTCTAGACCAGTATTTTAAAAAAATCTCAGTGGTCCTAAAAGTGTGGCGTAAAGGAGCATCATTTTTCTCCATATAATTAATTTCATGTATATTTTGCAGATAAAAAATTTGCATGCACTTCTGGAATTTTTTCTTACTCTGGAACTATTTTTGGCATTGGTTAATGTACTGACAACCACAGGGCTGAGCCCACATTGCTCTTGGCTCTTATACATTCAAAGCTTATAAAATGGCATTTCATGAACCTGACCCATTTCTTTCAAAGAGACCAGCCAGGAGTGTCAACTACAGTGATCAAATGGAGCAATTCCCTGAACACCACCTCTCCAGAGTCATGGACTGATGTTCTTTGTTGTTGCTGAAAAAGACTGAAATCAGACAGTGCTGCTATTTAGCTGCAAAGCAGTGAAGCAGGAACTGCCAGGCACATGCGTGCTTTCTCCTTCATGCACATCCACACATGCCTGGGTCCTCACACTCATGCACTGGTATTATACAAACAGAGGAAAGCAAAACTACATATATTTTTCAGGTATGAAATGAATTAGAAAAAGATTTTTTTCATATATGTGATACATCATTTTCACTTCAGAATATGATTTTGTTTGATTCAAGAAAATAAGAAATAAACTCTGTTTCAGCATCAATCTAATGCATCCATTACTGAAAAAAGAGATTGGAGTGCTTGAAGTTTTAGAACAACTGCAGGAGATTAACACCACATATTAACATCAAATGGTGTTACAGACGAAGGGAAAATATTCTTTTCATAAAGCTAGCCATCAATTAGAAGAAATATCACATTAGTAATTACAGGAGAAGAGATTTTTGACAGCTTTTATTTTTCTTTCAAGAAAGAACTTACTTACTAAAAGTAAATTGAAACTATTGATTTTTTAAAATGCAATACATTTTAAAGTTGACATTTAAACACAGACCTATGGTCTAACAATGTTAGTGAACCAAAATGCTGCTCTTTCATAGGGATAAAACACTGTAGTACTGGAATAAAGAGCCCTTCTGTTGGAGAGTGGATTTACCTTTAATTTTTTTTTTTTTTTGATAGTGGATTCGAAGGAAAAAATACGTAATGGTCAGTTTCACGCATCAACTTGACTGGGCTAAGAGGGATAAGACACCGAGTCAAGCACCTTTATGACTGCCAGGAGGTCAGGAAGAAGATGCACATTTGGCTCGGTAGCTTGAAAGTGAAAGACAGCACTTCTTCCTGCTGTTGCCAGTTGCTACAATCTCAAGAGTGAAAGTTTCCTACACTAGCGGTGTCTTCTTGCTTGTGGACTTGAATGGGAAGATTCACCCTGTCTGATTCTCAAGCCTACTGCTTTTAAATGCAGCTTTAAACCTTCAGCTCTCCTTTGACTCCTCTGGGTCTCTGGCTTGTTTCTACAGACGTCAAGGTCTTGCCCTCTCTGCAATAACTGAAGCTAATTCCTATACAGAAATCTCTGTGCATGTGCCTGGATTTCTTTCTAAGTCTTTATCTCCCATGGATTCTGTTTTCCAGAGAATCCTGAGTGATGCAGTGCTTTAGGGCTCAAAATCTTGTTCTTTGAATTAATTTTGCTTTTGTCTTTCTAGCAGCAAATATTATTAACTGTTGACTTTATTTAGAATGTTAAGAAGTTATCTTAGATATCTTAGCACTGGTGAAATCTCATATACAAGTTACATGCTTTTCAGGTTTGGTCTGCTCAGTGGGCTGTGGTCAGCATCGATGTAGATGATTCAGGTCTGAATTAGTGACAAACTACAAAGTACTTCATGTTGTTTAAAGCAATATTTTAAGCCTCACTATGTTGGCACATATCTATAATCCCAGCACTTCAGCTGAGGCAGTAGGATCCCTGTGAGTTCAAGATCAGCTTGTACTACACAGTGAGTTCAAGGCCAGCCTGAACTACAGAGCAGAATTCTGTCTCAAAGAAAATTAAAAACCAACATAAAACAAAACAGAAAAAAAAACATTACTTTGTTACCTTATTTGATATCAGTGAACACTGAGCTAACATAGGAAACAAAAAGATATAAGTGATGTCCTATTTATTAATTTAGTGTTAATGCAATTACTTATTTACACATATGAAAATATACAATAAAAATGCCAGTGAATTATTTCAAAGTAATTCAGATGTACATCAATAGAAAATATTGATCAAGTGCCTGTTTGTGTCACATATTATTTTGATTACTAGAAATTTATCAATGAATACTTAATATTCTCTGCCCCTGGGGTAATCATCCTAGTAAAGAAATTGATGCATTAGTAAGTGTACTCTAGTCAAAATTACTAAAGATTTGGAATAAATCTTATTTAGATTTCAGAATATGGCTACTTAGACTTCATGTTATCTTTTACAACTGATTTCATCCCTTAAAATCAGGCATTTTCTCTTCCCAATTAGGGTAATCTTACAGTTATAGGAGAAATTTGGATCATTTCAGCAAAGACATATTTAATTGTCCAGATTTTCATAAATTAATTTCTTAGATAATCAGAGGCAACAAGCTAAGGCAGATGAGTCAGAAGCACTTCTTTCAAACTAAGGTGTTTCCTTCCTTCTTACAAAAAGGAAGTAAACTTGGTAAAATGAATTCAGCTGCTGATCCTTGATTTCAGGCTTGTAATGATGATGTCTTTGTCCAGATAGTTCACTTTACTGATCCTGGACTCCAGATGCCATGTTTAAGGAGAATAGACAAGAGGTTGTGTTTCCATGGACACAATCTGGACACACAGTTTCTCAGGGGCTGAACTCCCTTCTCCCGTTGTGCCTAAAATGATTGACTGTGATGACATCTAATTACGACTTTTTCATTCTCATTTGCATCACTAAGGGGCCAGCTTCTCTATTCACCATTAGTGACACCACAACGTGGCAAGCCAAGAAGAATTTCTCATGATGTAATGTGGAAAGCAAAGACAAAGAGCATCGTGTTCCTTGATATAATGGGCAAATTGCCTCATGGGAATGGAATGGCTTAAACTTGGCTCTATCAGACTCTCCTGGTGATGCACACGAAATTACCAGCTGTAAGTATGAGTAGATGACAAAGAGTTTTTGCAAGGAGAGAGGACTAAAATACCCCAAATCACTACAGGCAGAGCTACTGAATTGTCTTGACTATATCTATGATAATAGCTATAGTATGCATGTGTTGATCTGCATGAAGGCATAGTTATGTATGTGCATCTATACATATACACCAATATATACATATAATATACTAAGTTTGGAATGTGTATTAATGAAAAAACAGGTATATTAGAATTCTCCCCAGAAATAATAAATACTGTGTGTGTGTGTGTGTGTGTGTGTGTGTCTACATGTGTCTGCAGTAGGATAGATGGTTTTCATTAAATGCATTGTTTCTGTGATGATGGAGCGTTGTGAGTCTACATTCAGCAGTGTAGCTGGCAGGGACAAGGTGAGGATCAGTGTTCCAGAAGACTGGCCTGCTGGAGACCACAAACAGTGGCTGTCACAGAAGAAGGGAAGGCACTGTATTGCACAACGCCCTTGCTTGGGAAGACTGATCTTTGTGTGTGTGCAAATCTTCACCTGGTTAGATGAGGCCTCCTACATTATGCAGGGCATTCTGCTTAAAGTTCACCAATTTAAATGTTAATTTCATCCAAAAAAACATGCTCCGAGTGGACACGCAGAATTAAATATCACAGCATCATCTGGATGGAGTTTAGCACTTAATAGTCATTGTGCATACATTTTTTTTTAAATTTTGAAGTAAGTTTCTGTGCTCCTGTGGTGTGCATGCATGGGCACGTGTGTGCGTGTGTATGCATGTGTATGTGCTGTAGTTGAGGCCATTTCTGAGTTTGCCAGCTTATTATAAGAACAAAATGCAATATTACCCACAAAAGTATTACAAATTGCAAGGTTCAGTGTAAAGAGCCTCACAAGCTGTAGTTTTTAGACATCCACCTGGGAGAGCCCGCACTACACTCTGCAGGGTTACAGTGAGGTTTCTATCACTGAGATTGTGCACATCACAGGAGTTTGAGAATGTGTGTGTGTGTGTGTGTGTGTGTGTGTGTGTGTGTGTGTGTGTGTGTGTGTGTATGTCTGGTTTCTTCTTTTCTTCTGATATTTTAAATGTTCAACATGAGCATGACCTTTCCTTTAAAGCTACCTATAACAAGAAACAGTATCCAGCAAATGTGCATGAGCTTTCGACTTCCTGTTTTTATGTCAAATATCAGCTATTACTTCTGAACAAAATCAAATACCCCTTATGTAAGTTAGAAATTCAGATCAGACTTGTGAACCTGGTAATTTAGTTTTAGTCAGTAAATGAAATGACCGTTATGTACTAATGTGGTACAATAAGTAAAACTAGAGCATTTCAAAACTAATATAATTCCATGAGAACAGGCATCACCTTTTTGTCAAGGTCAGTTTGCAGCTCTCTGGTTTTATGTTGGATTTGGAGTGCAATCCTATTTAATTGTGGGCATTTTGGGGAACACATCAGGAAAGCTGGCAATTCAAAAGTAAAAATATTGTTTATTACTATTGGAAAATATGTAAATACACACTCACTATACCTTTTTTCATTCTAAAATCTAGGAGTTTATTTGATATATAATAAGCTCTCAATAAGTACTCTTCAAATTAATTATTTCTAGTTCCTTTTAAGTCCTGCTGTTTGGTAGTATTTAGAGTGAAGAGAGTGAAAAACAAGTTCCTAAATTTATTTCTTCCTTTTTTTATACTAAAATGAGTGAAAACACTTTCACCTTGTCACATCTCTTTGTCAAAAGTGTATTACATCTTGGATTCTATGAGAAAATCACTTCACTGTTGACACTAATGGGAAAGAAGTATCAGCAGTGTGGGAGGAAAAATACTGTTACATTTGAGGCATTTAATGATTGGTGGGCAATGGGAAAATAAAGTTCTTGAGTGTGGAAATGCAATAATTCATATACAATGTAATTGAACTATAATTAGTTTAAACGTCTAGTAGGGAAGCATTTCTAGATATTTTCTGTTAGGGCCTTCTTTTATAATTATGCTTTTACCATATTCTTAGGAGTAAAGGTCTCTAAAGATAATCTCTAATTAAATAACCAAAATAATAATTTGCTTGACTACAATAAATCATTTCACCATGACAATATACATAACAAATCCTTGCTGTGGACTATATATATATATATGCTTTAAAATATAACTAACAGTAATATGTTTGTTACACTAATGACTCATTGTTTAAAAAGAAAATTGTAGGAAGAATTTTATGCTAGCCTGCCTTCTTTTAGAGAAAAATAATTCTGTTGCAATTATCAATACACTGAAGATTTGTCTGAATCTTACTTTTAGCTCCTAAAAGTCTTATCCTGAAGATATTGCAGATAATTTACATGTAAAGATACAGTGATAGAAAAGAAATTCGAAAGATGTGTTTATAATTATTTGAAACCCTAAGATAAAACTCTGAAATAAAAATCCAAGGAAGATAATTCATATCCTTTTTATTATAATCTATAGAGAATAAGATTTAGGATTTAAAACACTTTTGTGAAATACATATTTTTTAAGCATATAAGTTAAAATAAGTTACCAGCCAATTTTCAAAGTCACCAAAATTCACACTACCCATTCCTATGAATTACATTTTTACAGGTGGCGTTCGTACCATATGCACACTGGATTTTCTATATACAAACTCAATTATTTGGTTCACAAGCCAACAAGTGATCATTCCAAACCATAATCTCATCCATAAACAGGTTTGCCACCATCCAGAGTTAATCATGCTCAAATGAATTCATTAGCTAACCAACATATTTGTGATAAATCTCCAATCTGTTAACTACATAAAATTGTCTGGAGTTGAATTGTGTTGTTGTTGAAACCATACGGTACTATTTTCTTCCCTGAAAGCAAATTCGGAAGACCACTTGCTATAGTGTTTCATTATTTAATTTGCTTTAAAATTTTCCTCCTAAAATTTCACTTGATATGCTCCAAATGTCTACAAATATATATTGCTTGAAATAAATCAAGTAAATGATTGTGAAAGGTTGTTAGTTGTGAATAAACCAGTAATGCAAAAGAGTATTATGCAAATACTAAACATTATCTATACATAAAGCAGTTTACTAATCACTGGGAGGATATCAAGGTTAGAAATGTCTGCGTTCAAAAGTTCGTACTGCCAGTGTAGAAATCAGTGTGGAAATTCCTCCAAAAACTAAAAGTAGAAATTCCATTTGACCCTAGCTACTCCTCTTGCAGGTATATTTCCAAAAGTGTTACAGCCATCATACCCCAGGGATGCATATGTGCACATGTTTGTAGCAGCACGATGCTTAATAGCTAAATCTTAGAAACAGCTTGTACATCCATCAACAGATGAAGGGATAAAGAAAATGCGGCATTGCCTTAGGGAAGGAGAAACATGAGCTATTTGTAGGAAAATGGATACACCCGGAAGCTATAGCCTTCAGTGAAGTAACTCAGGCACACAGGTTGACGTGCCATAGTTTCTCATATCTCAGTGCATGTCAGGTAATAGGAAAAAAGACGACAGAGACAGAGACAGAGGCAAAGAGACACAGGGACAGAGACACAGGGACAGAGACACAGGGACAGAGACACAGGGACAAAGACAGAGACAGACAGACAGACACAGAGAGATCTGTAATGTAGCATGGACAATTTACCAAAAGTTTACCTTGACTTAGTGTCATTGTATTACACATTCTATATGTTCTTTCACCTATTTTTTCTGATTTTAAATCTGTACATATGATAATTATCCTTATAAATTCTTAAAATGAATGAATTTGATGCTGGAAAAATAAAAGGGTGAAGGGAAGAGGGAGCAACAGTTGAAATGTGCTGAGTATGCACACCGGTTCTGCGAATGTACCTACTATGTGCTGCCAGCATGGACTAATACAGTAGAAGTGAATATCCTATGTTTTTTTCTTTTTCAGAAAGGAAACCATCATGGATAATTGTATGGCAGGCAGCATGGTGAAGAAAAGAATGATGATGCTAGCAGAGAATTATTTGATTTCACATGGTGATGAGGCTTTATTTACTTAACATTGAAAGGCCAGAAAAACTGGTATTTTACTGAGGTATAACATTCACTATTATTAGTGACAAGCACAGGAGTGCCAATTGTTTTTATTCTAATGAGATTCAAAAAGCTCTTTAACCATGAAACAGTCACGCATTTTGCTGATTCGTAACAAACAGTGATACTGTGTGCCTCTCCATTTCCTCCTCCGCTGCTTGGATTCCTGAGAACCAGCAACACTTTAGTCTTCATTATGGCAAAGCTTGTATTTGCTTCTGTTGACTTTTAAAGAATGGAGTAATGGACAAATAAGATATTTTTCTCTTTTAACTTGGCTCTGTTCTTTAATAGCCTTTATTACTTTAGTCCTAGAAGTTATGTGCATTTTTGTTTTAAGAGCTATCTTAAATATTTCTCACATTTTCCTCAAATATCTCATCACTTTTCTCCAATTGTTTAGGATGAAAAGAAGACAATTTTCAGAGAATGTATACAATAAATTAATATGTACTCCTAAATTACTGTATTTTCAGAGGAATTTTATATCTCTGATTTGACATTTTCTTTTTACTTTTTGTGTGATTTGTGGAAATATGCAGTTTTATTTTCCTAATTCTCCAGAAATAATTTCTCTTTAGGAAATATAGACCTCTCTTTTTTAGTAAAAAAAAAAGTAAATTTATCATAAACATTAGGATTCTATGCTGAATTGTGAAGTAAACTGAAATTTAATAATTTAATTTATAGTAAGTATAACTTTTGTAATGTAGAGCATTTTTTCATGTTTTTAAAAGTATATGTAGTGTTTATAGTATGATATAGATATATGATAAAAACTTAGCTTTTCTGGAAAATGATAAAGTACTTTGATTTCAATATTTCTATTGATTCCAATAAAATAAAAAAAAGAAACCCTACCAAATATTCAAAAGAATACATTGAACAAAGATACTTTGCAATTAAACTTTGAGCAAAAAGACTAAAGCAGTGAAGTGTCAGAGCATCTTCCTGAAACAGTGGTCCTGTGGTGGTGTATGAAGTTCCGTGTTTGGAGCAGCACATTTCACCATAGCTGGACTATAGCAACAGCCTAGATGTCCACTGACACATGGAACAAAAAGTGTACTATCATTTCCTGATGGGGTATTTTCCAGTTAAGAGATTGAACACAATGTTGTAAATTACATTAGTTACCGAAGCTTAAATATTGCATGATTTTTTTACATGAGAAACTTTTAATGTCTCGGTTACTTTTCTCTCCTTGTGGGGACAAAATACCTAGCACCCAAAATTAAGGAAGGAAAGGTTTATTTAGCTTGTGGCAGTTTCTGTCCATAGTCAGCTGGCTCCAAGGCAGAGTTGCACACTGCAGAGGGTAGAAGCTCACATTGGTGGAAAACAGCGAAACAGCAGAGCAAAAAGGCAAGAGCAGCAGCAACAGAGGCAGAGGCAGAGGCAAGCCTCTCTCCCTTCCTTATATTGTAGTCAGGTTATCTGCCCCAGGCTGGGTGTAGCAATCATACCCATAATCCCAGCATCATTCACACCCATAATGCCAGCATTGGATTATGAATTAATCACAAACTCTAGAAGGCCACCTGATAACCATATAAGGCTTTTAGGGGACAAAGAGACAAACTGTCGGGAGCCATTTTAAGATGGCGACCGCTCCTCGCTCCCCCGCCCATCGTGTCTGCCA
The DNA here is from genome assembly GCA_004027165.1 of Ctenomys sociabilis. Classification (NCBI taxonomy): domain Eukaryota; kingdom Metazoa; phylum Chordata; class Mammalia; order Rodentia; family Ctenomyidae; genus Ctenomys; species Ctenomys sociabilis. The sequence goes on from PVKA01002089.1 coordinate 131,734, forward strand.
AGATGGCGCTCATATCCGGCTTCCGGGTTCTTGTTGTTGTGCCTGGGTCCCACCTATTTAGGGAAATGCCCGCCACTTCTGTGACTCTGCCAATGATATGTGAACACATGTACAACTGTGATTGATCTATGAAACCTATATAGCTCGCTCTGGCAGGAAGTTCATTGTTGCTTGCACGTTGGACGCCGCTGCTAGCGGACGCATGTAGAGGCTTGCATCCCGATCCATAAAGGCTTGTTGAACCCGCTTCAGAGTGTCTAAGTGTCTTCTTCCGCGGGACGGGAGCAGCGCCGGACA